>JAVJIX010000084.1:3427500-3435000 GCA_036785185.1 Paratrypauchen microcephalus | reverse complement strand
TTTGGTAGAGAACATGGAGAACCTGGAGATCTACATATGTCTGCCGTTGAAGGTCCAACATCACACAAAACTGACTCCAGTTGATTCTATTGAAGTTGTTTGGACTTTAAAAACACAGTGGAGCACTTCCTGTATCACCGCACGACATCATGAGGTGGAACGGCGTGTTTTCAGTTTGAGAGAAGAACTTAGAAGCCTAAATGTGCAGGGTTTGTGCGTTAAACGTGTGAATAAAACAAAACACAACTGAATGTGTTTGTGACGATATAATATAGAAAATAACGCAATAAAAGCCTCTTAATAGCCCATAAAAGTGCAATAAAAGTGCAAGGCTGTGTATTGAACAGTTGTAGGATGGGTCAAATACAGATAAAGGCTGGGTCAATTGCGGTTAAAGGTGATATAATATAGAAAATAGCGCAATAAAAGCCTCTTAATACCCCATAAAAGTGCAATAAAAGTGGGTTAACTGCAGTTAGAGGATGGGCCAAAATATGTAGTTGAAAGATGGGACAAATACAATGGAAAAATGGGTCAAATGCAGTTAAATGCTGGGTCAAATGCAGGTGAAGGCTGTGTCAAATTTAGGTGAAGAATGAAGCAAAATATGTGATTAAAGGCTGGGTCAAATACAGTTGTAGGATGGGTCAAATACAAATAAAGGACGGGTTAAATGCAGTTGAAGACTGATCAAGGACAGTTGGAGGATGGGTCAAATAAAGATAAAGGCTGGGTCAAATACAGTTAGAGATGATATAATATAGAAAATAGCGCAATAAAAGCCTCTTAATACCCCATAAAAGTGCAATAAAAGTGGGTTAAGTGCAGTTAGAGGATGGGCCAAAATATGTAGTTGAAGAATGGGACAAATACAATGGAAGAATGGGTCAAATGCAGTTAAATGCTGGGTCAATTGCAGTTGAAGGCTGTGTCAAATTTAGGTGAAGAATGAAGCAAAATATGTGGTTAAAGGCTGGGTCAAATACAGTTGTAGGATGGGTCAAATGCAAATAAAGGACGGGTTGAATGCAGTTGAAGACTGGATCAAGGACAGTTCGAGGATGGGTCAAATGCAGGTCAACAATGGATCAAAATGTGCAGTTAAAGGCTTAATAGCCAATAAAAGTGCAAGGCTGTGTATTGAACAGTTGTAGGATGGGTCAAATACAGATAAAGGCTGGGTCAAATGCAGGTGAATGATGGATCACAATGTGCAGTTAAAGGCTGGGTCACATGCGGCTAAAACGATATAATATAGAAAAATGGTGTAATAAAAGCCTCTAAATAGCCCATAAAAGTGCAAGGCTGTATACTAAACAGTTGTAGGATGGGTCAAATATAGATAAAGGCTGGGTCAAATGCGGTTAAAGGTGATATAATATAGAAAATAGCACAATAAAAGCCTCTTAATACCCCATAAAAGTGCAATAAAAGTTGTAGTTGCAGTTGTAGTCTGTCAAATTTAGGTGAAGAATGAAGCAAAATGTGCAGTTAAAGGCTGGGTCACATGTGGCTAAAAATGATATAATATAGAAAATGGTGTAATAAAAGCCTCTTAATACCCCATAAAAGTGCAATAAATGACATGACATCACAAATTGGAATGGCGTGTTTTCAGTTTGAGAGAAGAACCTCGAAGCCTAAATGTGCAGGGTTTGTGCGTTAAACATGTGCGAATGCAACAAAACACAACTCCAGGTGTGTTTGTGTCGATATAATATAGAAAATGGTGTAATAAAAGCCTCTTAATACCCCATAAAAGTGCAATAAAAGTGCAATACCCCCTCTAACGCCGTAAATTGAACGTCACGGAAGCCATTTGTAGGACCAATATTCTGTGTCGTTCCTCTACAAACATTTTCCGTTTAATCTCGTGTGTTTTTATCGACCGTTGCACAAACCACATCTTCGCGCTCATTAAACTCGTGAGGTTCTGCGTCGTGTTGGGACTTCCTGTGGCTATGCCCTTTTTTGGTCAAAGCCCCTCTCTTCTCCTCCTCTCCGTCCAATCAGAACACAGCTGCCCGGGTAATTATAGGCGGAGTCTTAAAATGTTCACTTCAAAACGATATAAACACAGAAGCGGCTCGCCGCTCCGTAGGACCTGCTCGTAAAGACGCATTGATTCGACGCATGCAGAGGAAGAAGCAGCGAGGCGGAGGCGTTTGACTGGCTCGAATACAAACTGTGAGCTTTACGAGGCCCTTCAAAATAAGACTCAGCTCTGTCCTTTCACAGTAAAAGCACAGGTTTACAGCACTGCGGCAGTGGTTCGCCTCTCCTCCTCTCACTCAGGATCTTCTGGGTCAAATTCCTCTTGTACATTTTCTATTCACTGGACTTTATTTTAAAAGTCCCATATTGCGCAAAAAGGACACTTGTGAGGTGGGTCAAATGCAGGTGGAGGAGGATTTAAATGCAGCTGAAGGAGCAGTCAAAAGCAGTTCTAGGATGGGTCAAATGCAGTTGGGGGACGTATCAAAATATGCATTTAAGAATGGGTCAAATGCAGTTGAAAGATGGTTCAAATGCAGTTGGAGGGTGATTCAAAATAGGCAGTTAAAGGCTGGGTCAAATGCAGATGAAGTATGAGTCAAATGCAATTGAAAGATGGGTCAAATGCATTTGGAGGGTGGATCAAAATAAATAGTTAAAGGATGGGTCAAATGCAGTTGGAGAATGAGCCAAATGCAGTTGAAAGATGGGTCAAATCCAGTTGGAGGATGGGTCAAATCCAGTTGGAGAATGAGCCAAATGCAGTTGAAAGATGGGTCAAATGCAGTTGAAGGATGTGTCAAAATATGCAGTTAAAGGTTGGGTCAAATACAGTGGAAGCATGAGTCAAATGCAGTTGAAAGATGGGTCAAATGCAGTTGGAGAATGTATCAAAATATGCTGTTAAAGGATGGGTCAAATGCAGTTGGAGGATGGGTTAAATATGCAGTTAAAGGCTGGGTCAAATGCAGTTAAATGATTAGTCAAATGCAGTTGGATAAGGCAAGTAAGCTTTTATTATCTCTACATCTCCAGAGGTTCAGTTGTTTGATTTTTTTTAAGAGGCAGTTTTCCGTTTCAGCACCAGGGACAGCTCCAGCTCAGGTCTGTGGAACTGTGGGAGATTCACTGTTGGATGGGTCAAATACAGTTGATGGGTGGGTCAAATGGAGTTGGAAAAGGGTTTAAATGCAGCTAAAAGATGGATCAAAATATGTAATTAAAGGCTGGGTCAAATACAGTTGAAGCATGAGTCAAATACAGTTGAAGGATGGGTCAAATACAGTTGGAAAATGGGTCAAATACAGTTGAAGGATGGGTCAAATACAGTTGAAGGATGGGTCAAATACAGTTGGAGAATGGGTCAAATACAGTTAAAGGATGGGTCAAATACAGTTGTAGGATGGGTCAAATACAGTTGTAGAATGGGTCAAATACAGTTGTAGAATGGGTCAAATGCAGTTGTAGAATGGGTCAAATACAGTTGGAGGATGGGTCAAATACAGTTGGAGAATGGGTCAAATGCAGTTAAAGGCTTGATCAAGTGCAGTTGGGGAGTTGGTCAAATACAATTGGAGGATGGGTCAAATACAGTTGGAGGATGGGTCAAATACAGTTGGAGAATGGGTCAAATACAGTTGGAGAATGGATCAAATGCAGTTGGAGAATGGGTCAAATACAGTTGGAGAATGGGTCAAATACAGTTGGAGAATGATCAAATGCAGTTGGAGAATGGGTCAAATACAGTTGGAGGATGGGTCAAATACAGTTGAAGGATGGGTCAAATGCAGTTGGAGGATGGGTCAAATGCAGTTGGAGGATGGGTAAATTGCAGTTGGAGGATGGGTCAAATGCAGTTGGAGAATGGGTCAAATGCAGTTGGAGGATGGGTCAAATGCAGCTGGAGGATGGGTCGAATGCAGTTGGAGAATGGGTCAAATGCAGTTGGAGGATGGGTCAAATGCAGAGGATCTATTTTCCTCCCTCTCTTCTTCTTCATCTCTTTCGGGCTGGACAATTATCGTTCCACAACAACAAAAACACCGGGAGCTCGGGAAGTCTGATCGATCATAATCTCCTCTAAGTGTTTATTCCCAGCATCCTTTTCACTCGTCTGTAACCCGACACCCATCCATCTCTCTTTCTCTCTCTCCTTCTCTCTTTTTTTCTCTGTTTATCTCTCCATTCCCCCTCTCTCTCTCTCCTCAGGGAAGGAGAGATTAATGGAACCATCTCAGATAAAACCTCTCTCTCTTCCTCTTCTTTTTCTCTCTCCTTCCTCTCTACATCTCTTTTTCTCTCCTCTATCTCTCACCCTCTGGACTTCTCTTTCTTTCTCTGCTTCCCCCTTTCTCTCCCCTCTGTTATCTCTCTCTTCACTCCTACCTTGTCTCTCTCTCTCTCCTCTCTATCTCCCATTCTTCTCTTCCCTTTCTCTCTCTCTCTCTCTCTCTCTCTCTCTCTTCACTCCCACCTTGTCTCTCTCTCTCCATCCTCTCTATCTCCCATTCTTCTCTTTCCTTTCTCTCTCTCACTCTGTACCTCTCCCCCTTTTCTCTCTCCTTTTCCTCTGTCTCTCCCATTCTCTCTGTTCCTCTTACTCTCTCTTCGTTCCTCTTCCCCTCTCTCTCTCCCTGTCCCTCCCTCGCTCCCTTCTCTCTTCCTTTTTCTCTCCCTACCCCACTCTCTCTCCCTCTGTCTGTCTCTCCCCATCCCTCCCTCTCTCTCTCTTCCTCTCGTCTCTTTCTTTCTCTTGTCTTTCTCCTCCTCTCGTCTCTCTTCCTCTCCTTCCTCTTCCTTTCCTCTCTCTTCCTCTCATCTGTCTTCCTCTCCTCTTTCTCGTCTCTCTTCATCTCCTCTCCTCTCTCTCTTCCTCTCGTCTCTCTCTTCCTCTCGTCTCTCTTTTTCTCTCATCTCTCTCTTCCTCTCGTCTCTCTTCCTCTCATCTCTTCGTCTCTCGTCTCTCTCTTCCTCTCGTCTCTTTGTCTCTTTGTCTCTTTGTCTCTTCGTCTCTTTGTCTCTTCATCTCTCTTCATCTCTCTCTTCCTCTCGTCTCTCTTCGTCTCTTTCTTCCTCTCGTCTCTCTTCATCTCTTCGTCTCTCTCATCTCTCTTTGTCTCTTCGTCTCTCTCGTCTCTCTTCGTCTCTCATCTCTCTCTCATCTCTTCGTCTCTCTTCGTCTCTCTCTTCCTCTCGTCTCTCTTCGTCTCTCGTCTCTCTCTCTCATCTCTTCGTCTCTCTTCGTCTCTTCGTCTCTCGTGTCTGTGGGCTGGAGTCTCATTTACAGTAAAGCGTTCGTCATTATGAAGAGATGCCCCCAGAATGGAGAGACTAATGGACCGTGGAGTGAAGGAGAGGAGAGGAGAGAGAGAGAGGAGGGAGAGAGAGAGGGAGGAGGGAGATGGACAGATGAGAGAAAGGGAGAGTGAGAGAGGAGAGGTTAGGAAAAGGAGAAGGAGGAGAGAGGGAGCTGGTTAAGTCCTGGTTCAGTCCTGGTTTAGTCCTGGTTTAGTCCTGGCTCAGTCCTGGTTTAGTCCTGGTTTATTCCTGGTTTAGTCCTGATTTAGTCCTGTTTTAGTCCTGGTTCAGTCCTGGTATAGTCCTGGTTCAGTCTGGGTTTAGTTAAAGTTCAGTCCTGGATTAGTCCTGGTTTAGTCCTGGCTCAGTCCTGGTTTAGTCCTGGTTTATTCCTGGTTTAGTCCTGGTTCAGTCCTGGTTTAGTCCTGGTTCAGTCCTGGTATAGTCCTGGTTCAGTCTGGGTTTAGTTAAAGTTCAGTCCTGGATTAGTCCTGGTTTAGTCCTGGTTTAGTCCTGGTTCAGTCTGGGTTTAGTTAAAGTTCAGTCCTGGTTTAGTCCTGGTTTAGTCCTGGTTTAGTCCTGGTTCAGTCTGGGTTTAGTTAAAGTTCAGTCCTGGTTTAGTCCTGGTTTAGTCCTGGTTTAGTCCTGGTTTAGTCCTGGTTCAGTCTGGGTTTAGTTAAAGTTCAGTCCTGGTTTAGTCCTGGTTTAGTCCTGGTTTAGTCCTGGTTCAGTCTGGGTTTAGTTCAAGTTCAGTCCTGGTTTAGTCCTGGTTTAGTCCTGGTTTAGTCCTGGTTCAGTCTGGGTTTAGTTAAAGTTCAGTCCTGGTTTAGTCCTGGTTTAGTCCTGGTTCAGTCCTGGTATAGTCCTGGTTCAGTCGGGGTTTAGTTAAAGTTCAGTCCTGGATTAGTCCTGGTTTAGTCCTGGTTTAGTCCTGGTTCAGTCTGGGTTTAGTTAAAGTTCAGTCCTGGTTTAGTCCTGGTTTAGTCCTGGTTCAGTCCTGGTATAGTCCTGGTTCAGTCGGGGTTTAGTTAAAGTTCAGTCCTGGATTAGTCCGGGTTTAGTCCTGGTTTAGTCCTGGTTTAGTCCTGGTTCAGTCCTGGTTTAGTCCTGGTTCAGTCTGGGTTTAGTTAAAGTTCAGTCCTGGTTTAGTCCTGATTTAGTCCTAGTTTAGTCCTGGTTTAGTCTTGGTTTAGTCCTGGTTTAGTCCTGGTTTAGTCCGGTAAATACACAGAAGTGGGCGGAGCTAGGGGGTGTGTAAACTAGAATTTTCTCCGCTCTCAAGCCTCAAACGCAGGACAATACAAAATCACTCAAACAGGCACGGACCAATCAGAACGCAGCTCCGAGCGCGCTAACGACGAGGGAAGTTCGTCAAAGTCCATTCTCTATAATTACGCCCGGTCCCAGCGACGGCGGCTGATGAGCTCCAAACGAGATGCTGATTACGTTTGGACCTCCCGAGCCTCCATCCTCACATCTCTGTCTGATGATGAACCACAAAACGCCAGAAAACCGCTCGAATTCTACAAAACGTGCTCTTTTCGGATCACCGGCTTTTTTCCGGCTGACCGGCTCGTCCCGCCGGCTCGTTTCGGTGTGATGTGTGGCCGCCCGGAGGAGGCAGATGAGAGCGCCCCCCCCTGGACCGGGCGGGCAGGTCAGGAGGGCTGTTTACGTTCATTAAAAACACATTAGACTGGAGCTAATCGAGGTTTAATGATCCAGATGCCCCGCCGCGCCCTTCTCCGCAGACGGAGCGGCGAAAAGATCGTTTTGACACAAAACTCGAGCTGCAGTTTGGACCTCGGAGGAAACACATTTTAAACATTTTAAGCAGCTCATTTTGTATCAAAACTCCAGGCTCTGGTTTAGTCCTGGTTCAGTCCTGGTTCAGTCCTGGTTCAGTCCTGGTTTAGTCCTGGTTTAGTCCTGGTTTAGTCCTGGTTCATTCCTGGTTTAGTCCTGGTTGAGTACTGGTTTAGTCCTGGTTCAGTCCTGGTTTAGTCCTGGTTTAGTCCTTATTCAGTCCTGGTTTAGTCCTGGTTTAGTCCTGGTTCAGTCCTGGTTCAGTCCTGGTTTAGTCCTGGTTTAGTCCTGGTTTAGTCCTTATTCAGTCCTGGTTTAGTTCTGGTTTAGTCCTGGTTTAGTTCTGGTTCAGTCCTGGGTTAGTCCTGGTTTAGTCCTGGTTTAGTCCTGGTTTAGTTCTGG
>JAVJIX010000084.1:3232500-3422500 GCA_036785185.1 Paratrypauchen microcephalus | reverse complement strand
GTAAATGCACGGTTTAGTCCTGGTTTAGTCCTGGTTTAATCCTGCTTTAATCCTGCTTTAGTCCTGGTTTAGTCCTGGTTCAATTCTTGTTTAGTCCTGGTTCAGTCCTACAATAGTTTTGGTTCATTTCTGGTTTAGTCCTGGTTTAGCCCTGGTTTCGTCCTGGTTCAGTCCTGCTTTAGTCCTGGTTCAGTTCTGGTTTAGTCCTGGCTCAGTCCTGCTTTAGTCCTTGTTTAGTCCTGCTTTTGTTCTGGTTTAGTCCTGGTTCAGTTCTGTTTTCATCCTGATTTAGTCCTGGTTTAGTCCTGCTTTAGTTCTGGTTTAGTCCTGGTTCAGTTCTGGTTTAGTCCTGGTTCAGTTCTGGTTTAGTCCTGGTTCAGTCCTGCTTTAGTCCTTGTTTAGTCCTGCTTTAGTTCTGGTTTAGTCCTGGTTCAGTCCTACATTAGTCCTGGTTCAGTTCTGGTTTAGTCCTGGTTCAGTTCTGGTTTAGTCCTGGTTTAGTCCTAGTTTAGTCCCGCCCACCACGTGACATCAAAAAGGTGCGAGGTTAACTCTTACAAAGCTGAAATTTAGTCCCTTTGACGATTTAAAAATTCTAAAAAGTTCATATTATAAAAATATCGAAAAATCCTACAAAACCTGATGTCTGTGGAAGTTTAAACTCACAAAAACGACACTTTGGGAGCTGCAGTACCTGGAGCGGCCACAGGGACAGAGGGGCAGTGTTGTGTCCAAGTCGTATTACCGATCGATGGCAGCGAAAGGCTAATGCGCGGACAGGCTCGCAAAAGGGCGGTTAATAATTTAGCATCCTCAGACGTATTATCGACGATCTGTAGAACTTTATCGACAAGGGAAGAAGAAGAGGCAAAACACACAAGATGGACGACAGTGAAGAAGACGAAAGTGAAGAAGATGACGATGAAGTGAGAGTGACTGTGACTGTTAAAGGTCCCATATCACACAAAATGGACTCTTGTGAGCTTTAAGTCGTGTTCTAATGTTTTTACCTCCTCAAAAACAGACCTGAAGTTGTGTTTGTTTCATTCATACATTAATTGTTTCATTTAGAAGTGTTGGATGTAAAGCGTGTTCTTATCTAAAGATGACCAAGATTCAAAAGCAATTAACCAAAAGTTTATTTCCCAAAGAAAATCTAAAGCAGAACTCCTAACCCAGGAGCAGCAAACTGACCACTTGCTCCCCCCTCACACACAGATAAAATACAATATGCAAATAATATGTTGATTCAGGATCCGCCTTCTGCTCCGGCCCACATCCGCCCAGTCTTCTTTTGCACCAGTGAAATCTGATTTTTTTGCGAGGTCGTTCACATTTCCAATTAAATGCGACTTGTATGTGATCTCCAGTGTGAACGTTTAACGCCCCAAAAGTGTCCCGCATGCGCCTTGGAGGACACGACGAGGTCACGTGCAGCGAGCGCGCTCAGTGTTTACAGAAGTAGCCTAAAGTTGCTGTCGTACCGGAGCCAGAACATGTACAGCTTATTTGTTTTAAGGAGGAGACGGAGAAAGTTTTATGTGAGAATGTGCAGAGAACGTTCATGTTTTTAAGAGTGGCTCAAGACTCAACTGTTTAGCTTGGCCTTTGATTGACTTCGGTCGTCTGTTTGCTTGTCTTTCATTTGTTTGCCTGTTTGTTTGTCCGTCTGTTTGTTTATTTGTCTGCCTGTTTGTTTGTTTGTTTGTTCGTCTGTTTGTTTGTTTGCTTGTTTGTTCATCTGTTTGTTCGTCTGTTTGTTTGTTCATCTGTTTGTTCGTCTGTTTGTTTGTTTGTTTGTTCGTCTGTTTGTTTGTTCGTCTGTTTGTTTGTTTGTTTGTTCGTCTGTTTGTCTGTTTGTTCGTCTGTTTGTTTGTCTGTTTATTCGTCTGTTTGTTTTTGTTTGTTTGTCTGTTTGTTCGTCTGTTTGTTGTTTGTCCGTCTTATTTTTTTACTTTTATTTTTTTCTTTCTTTTATTTTTTTCCTTCCTCCTCTGGCAGCACAGCATGGAGCACTCATGCTTCACAGCAAGAAGGTTCGGGTCGCCAGGGCCTTTCTGTGTGGAGTTTTGCATGTTCTCCCCGTGTCTGGGTGGGTTTCCTCCGGGCACTCCGGTTTCCCCCACCAACCCAAACATGCTCCAGGTAAAATCCTCCTGCTGAGGTCCTGACCAAGACTAAACAACAAAATCATGGGGATGGTCCCGGGTCAAATGTAGAAAATTATTTCTCCTGTGTGAGATCAATAAAAAGTCAGTCTTCTAATCCTTAACCACTGTAAGGCGCTTTGTGTTACATTTTTGTATGAAAAGCGCTTTATAAATAATGTTTGATTGATTGAAGGTTTTTGGCCACGGCGTTTTGTGGGGCAGTGGCAGCAACGTCCGTAGAAATGAACGTGTGGGTGCGGAGTCACAGCCAAGAGTGGTGGGATTGCTACGAGTTCATGTACTATTTTCACATAACGAGAAGAACGTTTGTGTACATTTGTGAGCGCTGACTTGTACCACTCTCGCTGGAGGAAACACGCCCAGGTCGGATGAACGCGACCTGGCCATTCAGACTGAAGTCGCATGCCAAAAGATCGGATATGTATCGGTTTAGGAGCACATATCTTGGGATACGTTCACACTGCAGCCTGAAGTGACCCAAATCCGATTTTTTTCGCCCCTATGCGACTTTAAAAATAATGTCACTCCAAAAGCCCATATTTGCCATGTCTAACAGACCCCCTTTCTTGGTAGATCTCGGCATTCCCGTTCCTTTAACTCCCGCCTGGGCCTGTCTGTGCAGAGTTTGCATGTTCTGCCTGTGTCACTCGTTCTCATTCACAGCAGTGCCTCGTGTGGGGATCCTGAACACTGCACAAACTGGGACACTTATTTTGGGACCTTCCTCTCTCCTCCTCCACCTCTCCTCCCCTCTCTCCTTCTCTTCCTCCTCTCTGTTCTGCTGCCGCTCCTCTCTCTCTCTTTCTTCTCTTCCTCTCTCTCCTCTCCTCTTCTCCCTTTCTCTTCTCCCTCGTCCTCCGCTTTCCTCTCCTCCTCCTACTCTCCCTCTCTCCTCTCCCTCCTTCTTCTCTTCCTCTCTCTCCTCTTCTCTCTTTCTCCTCTCCCTTGTTTTCCTCCTCCCTCCCTCCCTCCCTCCTTCTCCTCCTCTTCTCTCCTCCTCCTCTTCCTCCCCCTTTCTTGTCTCCTCCTTCTCTCCTCCTCTCTTCCCCTCCTCTCTCTCCTCCTCCTCTCCTCCTCCCCTCCACTCCTCCTCCTCTCTCTCCTCCCCTCTCCTCCTCCTCCTCCTCCTCCTCTCCTCCTCCTCTCCTCTCTCTCCTCCTCTCCTTCTCTCTCTCCTCCTCCTCCTCTCCTCCTCTCTCTCTACTCCTCCTCTCCTCCTCTCTCCTCCTCTCTCTCTCTCTCTCTCTCCTCCGTCATACCCACTCTCTCTTCTGTGTTTTTTCGGATGATGTCATCTTTAGTTTTCCTGCCCAAACGTCACAAAATGTCTGTCCTCCTTCACGTGACGCTCCTCCTCCTTCTCTTCCTCCTCTTTGTCTCCTCTCCTGCTTCCTCCTTCCTTTTCTCTTCCTCCTCTTTCTCTCCTCTCCTCCTTTTTCTACTCTCCCTCTCTCAATCAGGATAAATATAGAAATATACACAGGATAAATAAAGAGAAAGAGAGAAAGAAAGAAGAGGAAGAGAGAGAAAGAAAGAAGAGAAAGAAAGAAGAGAGAGAAAGAGAGAGAGAAAGAGAGAGAGAAGAGAGAGAAAGAAGAGAAAGAGAGAGAAAGAAGAGAGAAAGAGAAAGAAGAGAAAGAGAGAGAGAAAGAAGAGAAAGAGAGAGAAAGAAGAGAGAAAGAGAAAGAAGAGAAAGCGAGAGAGAGAGAGAGAGAAAGAAGAGAAAGAAGAGAAAGAGAGAGAGAGGGAAAGAGAGAGAGAGAAAGAAGAGAGAGAGAATAGAGAGAAAGAAGAGAGAGAAAGAGAAAGAAGAGAGAGAGAGAGAGGAAGAGAGAGCGAAAGAAGAGAGAGAGAAAGAAAGAAGAGAAAGAGAGAGAAAGAAGAGAGAGAGAAAGAGAGGAAAGAGAAAGAAGAGAAAGCGAGAGAAGAGAGAGAGAAAGAAGAGAGGGAAAGAGAGAGACAGGGAGAAAGAAGAGAGAGAAAGAGAGAGAAAGAAAGAAAGAAGAGAGAAAGAGAGAGAGGAAGAGAGAGCAAAAGAAGAGAGAGAGTGAGAGAGAGAAAGACGAGAGAGGAAGAGAGATAGAAAGAAGAGAGAGATAGAAAGAGAGAGAGGAAGAGAGAGAGGAAGAAGAGAGAGAGAGAAAGAGAGAGAGAGAAGGAAGAGAGAAAGAGAAAGAAGAGAAAGTGAGCAAGAGAGAGAAGAGAGAAGAGAAAGAAGAGAGAGAGAAAGAAGATAGAAAGAAAAGAGAGAAAGAAGAGAGGGAAAGAGAGAGAGGAAGAGAGAGAGAAAGAAGAGAGAGAGAGAAAGAGAGACAGAAAGAAGAGAGAGAGAGAGAGGAAGAGAGACAGAAAGGAGAGAGAGAGCAGAGAGAGGGATAGAGAGAGAAAGAGAGAGAGAACAGAGAGAGGGAGAGAGAGAGAAAGAGGGAGTGTGATGTGCAGTGAACTCCTCGTGGGAAATCAGAATTTTAAGCTTTGAAATCCAGAGAGAGGAAGAGGAGGAAGAGGAGGAGAAGATGATGAAAAGAGGAGGAAGAGGAAGAGAGGGAGAGAATGAGGAAGAGGAGAGAGAAAAGGGGAGGATGAGCAGGAGAGAAAGAGGGAGAGAGGGAGATATAGGAGAGAGGAGGAGAGGATGAGGAAGAGGAGGGGGAAAGGAGAAGAGGAGAAAAAGGAGAGGAGGGAGAAAGTAGGAGGGAAAGACTGGGAGGAGGAAGAGAATGAGAGGAGAGAAGGGGGGGGAAGAGGGGAGTGGGAGGAAGAGGAGGAAAAAAAAGAGGAGTAGAGAGAGGAGGAGGAGAAGAGGAAGAGGAGAGGAGGTGGGAGAGAGTAGGAGAGGAGGAGAGAGGGGGGGAGGAAGAAGAGATGACAGAGAGAGGAGAAGAGAGAATGAGAGGAGGAGAGGAGAGAGGGAGGAGAAATGGAGGAGAGAGGGAGGGGAGACAGACAAAAGAGGGAGGGGGCAGGGAGGGCAAGGAGAGATGGAGGAAAGAGGGAGGAGAGAGGGAGGGGAGAGGGTGGAGAGACAGAGGAAAGGAGGTCAGGTGGACCTCTACTCTTCTTTTGCCTCTCCTCCTCTTCTCCTCCCCTTCCTCTCTTTCCCTCCTCCTCCTCTTCTCCTCCCCCTCCTCTCTTCCTCTCCTCCTCCTCCTCTTCCTCCACCTCTCCTCCTTTTACTCCCTCCACACATGTTCTAGAGTGAGTGATGAATGGATGAGCTTATCGTCCCTGAGCTGACGAAGCTGTGGCACTCCTCTCTCTCCTCTGCTCCCTCCCTCTCTCTCCTCTCTCTCTCTCTCTCCTCTCCTCCCTCTCTCTCCTCTCCTCCTCTCTCCTCCCTCTCTCCTCTTCTCTCTCCCCCTCTCTTCCCTCTCTCTCCTCTCCTCCTCTCTCCTCCCTCTCTCCTCCTCCCTCTCCTCGCTCTCCTCCTCTCCTCCCTCTCTCCTCCTCTCTCTCTCCTCCTCTGTCTCTCTCTCTCCTCTCCTCCCTCTCTCTCCTCCTCTCTCCTCCCTCTCTCCTCCTCCCTCTCCTCGCTCTCTTCCTCTTTCTCCTCTCTCTCTCCTCATCTCTCTCCTCTCTCTCTCCTCCTCTGTCTCTCCTCCCTCTCTCTCTCTCTCTCCTCTCTCCTCCTCTCTCCTCCCTCTCTCCTCCTCTCTCTCTCCTCCTCTCTCCTCCCTCTCTCCTCCTCCCTTTCCTCGCTCTCCTCCTCTTTCTCTCCTCCTCTCTCTCCTCTCTCTCTCCTCCTCTGTCTCTCCTCTCTCTCCCTCTCTCTCCTCTCTCCTCCTCTCTCTCTCGCTCTCCTCCTCTCTCTCCTCTCTCTCCTCCTCTGTCTCTCCTCTGCTCCTCTCTCTCCTCCCTCTCTCCTCTTCTCTCCTCCTTTCTCTCCTTCTCCCTCTCTCCTCCTTTGTCACTCCTTCTTCTTCTCTTTCTCTCCTCTCTCCTTTCTCTCCCCTTTCACTCCCCCCCTCTCTCTCTCTCCATCTCTCTCTCTCTCTCTCTCTTCCTCTTATCTCTTCATCTGTGCGCTGACGTTTCCTCACATTGGATTACGGAGACTCGTGGACAGAATATTGATCAACCCGTAGGCCACACACGCTCCGATCAGCTCTCTCCTCCATCACTCCATCTCTCCCTCACTCCATCTCTCCATCTCTCCATCGCTCATGTTTGGGTTTATCATCAGTGCATTTTTCACACAGACAAACGAGTCCAACCTGAGGCACGTCTGATCCACGTGGAGCTCGTTCTGTTCGAGTTCCGCACGATCAGGATCAGCCACGGCGACGGCTGAAAACGATCGAGGCCTATCGGGACGTTCAAACGAAAACTCGAAGGTGACTGACGGAAACGCTACAACAGCAGAACAAGCCCAAAAGTAGAAAAAAAATCCTTAAAGGGCCAAAACTGCACAAAACTGCCTCTTGTGAGTCACGTTATCATGTCGTTATCTCCTCGAAAACAGACCTGGAGCCAGGGCTGGACTGGGACAAAAAAACAGTCTTAGACCGGCCCCTCATAATTAGCGGAGCACAACGGACTAATTTATGTTTGTGTTCCCCGAAGCAAAGTATTTTACTGTTGTTACGTCTTGGCCGAGGGGTAACCAGGGCACAACATTTAAAGGAAAAATCCCCAAAACCACCAGGAAACTCACAGGAACTACACATTCAATGGTTTATTTAAAATGCATCTACACGATTCACGTAGGTCGCCTGTTTTGGCTTCAAAATGGCGAATTTAGCCAAAAGCTGAGTGATTTTCCTGCCTGTCCATCACCTAAAAGTCCTGGTATTATCCTCACATTACTACTGCTGATCTGCTGTGCCTGTGCCACACTTCCCTGGTCACTCTGTCCCTTAGGTTCCCTCAGGTTCCCTAAAGACTAAACCTGGGCTAGACCAGGACTAAACCTAAGCTAGAAAAGGACTAAACTTGGCCAGAGTAGGACTAAACTTGGGCTAGACCAGTGCTTCTCAAATAGTGGGGCGGGCCCCCCTGGGGGGGCGCGGTGTGATGCCAGGGGGGGCGCATGTGACCCTGGGAAACATGCTTTTTTGCCATACTGTACTAGAACGAAAGCACATCAACAACAGTAGTTGGCAGTAGGGCTCTCGTTGTCGCTCTGGGGCAGGGTTCGGCGACCTTAAATACGCGATATACGCACAGAACAGACTTGCCATCAGCAGAACATCCTCTGTCACAGAAAAAACACGTTATATTCCACTGAGCTTTGAGTTTATGCAAATGGACCATGTGGTTTTTAAGTTTCGTTTCTGTAAAACGTAAACAAATGTGCACAAAGCTGCATTAAAAGCACATTAATATTTGAGTCCTCAGTGCAAAAAAGAGTGCAGTGTTTGTTGGAAGTTTCTTTCTTTTTTTGTTTTTAATGTTAATAAAAGGATACATTGTTATGCAGAGGTGTGCTAATAATTTTCTAGACAAATAATACTATTAATAGTCATGTGCAGGGAGGGGGGCGTGAAATTTTTTCTTCTTCCTAGGGGGGGCGTCATAGAAAATAATTGAGAAGCACTGGGCTAGACCAAGACTAAACCTAGTCTAGACCAGGACTAAACCTAGTCTAGACCAGGACTAAACCTAAGCTAGAAAAGGACTAAACCTGGGCGAGACTTAGACTAAACGTCGGGTTCCCTCAGGTTCCCTCGGGTTCTCTCGGGTTCCCTCAGGTTACCTCGAGATCCCTCAGGTTCCCTCAGGTTCCCTCGGGTTCTCTCGGGTTCCCTCAGGTTCCCTCGGGTTCCCTCAGGTTCTCTCAGGTTCCCTCAGGTTCCCTCGGGTTCCCTCAGGTTCTCTCAGGTTCCCTCGGGTTCCCTCAGGTTCTCTCAGGTTTCCTCAGGTTCCCTCAGGTTCTCTCGGGTTCCCTCAGGTTCTCTCAGGTTCTCTCAGGTTCCCTCGGGTTCCCTCAGGTTCTCTCGAGTTCCCTCAGGTTCCCTCAGGTTCCCTCGGGTTCCCTCAGGTTCTCTCAGGTTCCCTCTGGTTCCCTCAGGTTCTCTCAGGTTCCCTCGGGTTCCCTCAGGTTCTCTCAGGTTCCCTCAGGTTCTCTCGGGTTCCCTCAGGTTCTCTCAGGTTCTCTCAGGTTCCCTCGGGTTCCCTCAGGCTCTCTCAGGTTCCCCCAGGTTCTCTCGGGTTCTCTCAGGTTCTCTCGGGTTCCCTCGGGTTCCCTCAGGTTCTCTCAGGTTCCCTCAGGTTCTCTCGGGTTCCCTCAGGTTCTCTCAGGTTCTCTCAGGTTCCCTCGGGTTCCCTCAGGTTCTCTCAGGTTCCCTCAGGTTCCCTCGGGTTCCCTCAGGTTCTCTCGGGTTCCCTCAGGTTCTCTCGGGTTCCCTCAGGTTCTCTCAGGTTCTCTCAGGTTCCCTCGGGTTCCCTCAGGCTCTCTCAGGTTCCCTCAGGTTCTCTCGGGTTCTCTCAGGTTCTCTCGGGTTCTCTCGGGTTCCCTCGGGTTCCCTCAGGTTCTCTCAGGTTCCCTCAGGTTCCCTCAGGTTCTCTCGGGTTCCCTCAGGTTCTCTCAGGTTCTCTCAGGTTCCCTCGGGTTCCCTCAGGTTCTCTCAGGTTCCCTCAGGTTCCCTCGGGTTCCCTCAGGTTCTCTCGGGTTCCCTCAGGTTCCCTCGGGTTCCCTCAGGTTCTCTCGGGTTCCCTCAGGTTCTCTCAGGTTCCCTCGGGTTCCCTCAGGTTCTCTCAGGTTCCCTCAGGTTCCCTCGGGTTCCCTCAGGTTCTCTCGGGTTCCCTCGGGTTCCCTCAGGTTCTCTCGGGTTCCCTCAGGTTCTCTCAGGTTCCCTCAGGTTCCCTCGGGTTCCCTCGGGTTCCCTGTCCACAGTCTCTGGCTGCTCTTCTCCCTGTCCACCTTCAGCCTGGGCTGCAGAGGACGTGGAGGCTCCAGCCCCTCCAGAGAATATGTCTGTTATTTTAGAACATTTTGCAGCATCTATAGTGAGATTTTTTAAATCTTTTAGCCCGTAACTTCTCCACACCCCCTTTCTACCGCTTCTCCATGTTTCCACCTCAACACTGAAACTGTCAGGATCAGTGCAGAGAAAGGGGCGGGGCCGCTCTCGTAAGCTTCTATATCCTGATTGGTTTAGTCCACTGTCTGTATTGAAGATGGACCAATGGGACGCCTCCTCTAAAGTGTGGGCCGGTCTCGAAGTAAAAAAAATATATATACCCAACAGCATCGGCCCCGAGGACTGTCGTGAAAATGCCCGGTGTGCCCGATTACCAGTCCAGGCCTGCCTGGAGCTGTTTTGTTTCACTCACACGTTTGAGGAACTCTTTATCATTAGTCCGTCTACATCTCCAAAGCTGAAAATGCTCTGTTCCACCTTGTGATGTCATGAAGTGGTAGTTTAACAGCTTCGATTTAACAGCTACATTTGACCTTTTGGCAATTCTAGGGCTGAAATTATTCAGATCATGAGTGAAGGTGTGCGTTAAACATGTGAATGAAACAAAACACAGCTCCAGGTGTGTTTGTGACGAGGAGTCAGCATCCTAACACATCAGGAAGAGTGGAACACGGGGCCTTTAGCCTTAAAAATGTGCACATTAACTCCAAACTTATGTGGCAAAACGAAAATGAAACTTTCAAAAACAACAAATACTCTAAAAATCCATAGATTCATCCTTGAGGTGTTTATGATGCTCAAATTTCTCTTTTGCAAATGTAAACACACAATTTCATTTTCAACCTGGACTTGAATTATGGCCAGTTCACACCAACATGTTCAAAAATCTTCCTCCAAAGTCTAGAGTTTTCTGATTTTCTGTAAATGTTCCTGTTGATGGGTGGAGAGATTTGTCCACGAGTGAAGGTCAGAGAGCAGAGGTCAGTTCAGTGAGTCATTCAGACTTGAGTCCTTGTGCTTTTAAAAGAGCGTTTACAGTAAAAGGTTCGGGCGGATCAGGTGGACCATTTCAGTAAAAGCCTGAGGAACAATAAAAATTGGTTCAAGGGCTGCACTTGGCATCTGAGTCATAGTTTGAAATGAAATTACAAAACTTTTACTTTTAGTCTTTTTTCTCATGGTTTTTGTGAGTAGTTACCTCATTACTGTGCAGTGTGTGTTTGTGTGTCTGTGTGGTCAGATCCTGAGGACGAGTGGACGTTTGGACCGTGGGCAGTCGGTCTGTGAAACATCAGCTCTGAGACGGGAGGCTCAAAATGTCACGTAAATGTCAGAGCTGAAGAGCAAGGGTCAAAGTGGGGACGAGAGCTCAGACGAGAACGCTTGGACAAGAGCTCAGACAAATGCTCAGACAAGTGCTCGGACAAGTGCTCGGACGAGAGCTCGGACGAGAGCTCGGACGAGAGCTCGGACGAAAGCTCGGACGAAAGCTCGGACGAAAGCTAGGACGAGAGCTCAGACGATAGCGTTTGAACAAGAGCTCGGACGAGAGCTCGGACGAGAGAGCTCGGACGAGAGCGTTTGGACGAGAGTTTGGACGAGAGCTCGGATGATAGCGTTTGGACAAGAGTTCAGACGAGATAGCTTGGACGAGAGCTCGGACGAGAGCTCGGACGAGAGCGCTTGGACGAGAGTTCGGACGAGAGCTCGGACGATAGCGTTTGGACGAGAGCTCGGACGATAGCGTTTGGACGAGAGCTCGGACGAGAGCTCGGACGATAGCGTTTGGACGAGAGCTCGGACGAGATAGCTTGGACGAGAGCTCGGACGAGAGCGCTTGGATGAGAGCTTAGACGAGAGCTCCGACAAGAGCTCGGACGAGAGCTCGGACGAGTGCTCGGACGAGAGCTTGGACGAGAGCTCGGACGAGATAGCTTGGACGAGAGCTCCGACAAGAGCTCGGACGAGATAGCTTGGACGAGTGCTCGGACGAGAGCTCAGACGAGCTCTCGTCTGAGCGCTTGGACAAGAGCTTGGACTGTCCACCTCAGTCCGGTACCTTTAGCTGAACTGTGCACATGTCCGAGTCTGTCACTGTTCGGTTCTTTAAGATTTCCCCACCGAACGGGGTGTCAAGGAGAGCACACGGTGTTATAACTGGTGGTATTTATTGATTGATTGATATTGATTCCACATATAGTTTATAAACCGGTAGCGCGTAGCTCTCCTGACGAGACGACACATACAAACATTTTGTGCTCGCTTCCGCATATATCCCGCGCCGCTCGCGTCCACGCACATGACTGACAGTTAACCAGCCACTAAGCTTCAATCGCAGGTAAGTGAACCACCCACTTACTAGCCCGTGACTTAGTGAACCCGTGACTTAACCCGTGATTTACCGAATGCAACAGTCACCATAATCAATACAGCAACTATTCATTCATTCTTTCATTTTCTTCCGCTTAATCCGAGGTCCGGGTCGCGGGGGCAACAGTCCAAACAGATCTGCCGCCCAGATCACAACGCACCGGCCCCCATGGATCCTCCTGCGGGCATCAGCCACAACACCAGAGCGGAGTAAGAGCGAGGCCTTTCCAGTTGTGTTCACTCAGCGCCCCCTAGAGGCTGCTGTGATGCTGCAGGACACAGGAAGGGCACTTTTGTCCTGGGGATTGTTCCTACCCTCAAACTGCCCTGACACGGATCCGCTCACCTCCCTGACCAGTCCTCTATAACAATTAAAAGTGCTGAAAAGATGATTTTGCAGAATAGGGGGGTTTTTTGCCACAGAATCAAAAGCTCACAGTGATTTTTTTCCCCCATAATCTAGTCCCTGTTGGTCGCTCCCGGTGTTCGGTGGCGGAGGGATATTTCTCACGTGCCTCGTTACTGCCTGATAAATGTTTAATGGAGGCTCTAATATGAACGTCCCAGAGGTTTGAGCCGAGACTCAGGGCCCAGAGTCGAGCCAGAGGATCAGATAAATCACACCAACACTGGAAGAAAGAGGGGAAGAAGAGAGGAGGGGAAGGAGTGAGGAGGAGAGAGAGGAAGGAGAGAGGGGAGGAGAGAGGAAGGAGAGAGGAGGGGAAGGAGTGAGGAGGAGAGAGAGGAAGGAGAGAGGAAGGAGAGAGGAAGGAGAGAGGAGGGGAAGGAGTGAGGAGGAGAGAGAGGAGGAGAGAGGAAGGAGAGAGAAGGAGAGAGGAGGAGAGAGGAAGGAGAGAGGAGGAGAGAGGAGAGAGGAGGAGAGAGAAGGAGTGAGGAGGAGAGAGAGGAAGGAGAGAGGGGAGGAGAGAGGAAGGAGAGAGGAGGGGAAGGAGTGAGGAGGAGAGAGAGAGGAGGAGAGAGAGAGGAGGAGAGAGGAAGGAGAGAGGAGGAGAGAGAGGAAGGAGAGAGGAGGAGAGAGAGGAAGGAGGAGAGAGGAGGAGAGAGGAAGGAGAGAGGAGGAGAGAGGAAGGAGAGAGAGGAGAGAGAGGAAGGAGAGAGAGGAGGAGAGAGAAGGAGAGAGGAGGAGAGAGGAAGGAGAGAGGAGGAGAGAGAAGGAGAGAGAAGGAGAGAGGAGGAGAGAGGAAGGAGAGAGAGAGGAGGAGAGAGGAGAGAGAGGAAGGAGAGAGGAGGAGAAAGAAGGAGAGAGGAGGAGAGAGGAAGGAGAGAAGAGGAGAGAGAGAAGAGATTAGGAGAGAGGTAGGAGAGAGGAGGAGGAGAGAGAAGGAGAGAGGAGGAGAGAGGAAGGAGAGAGAAGGAGAGAGGAAGGAGAGTGAGAGGAGGAGAGAGGAGAGAGAGGAAGGAGAGAGGAGAGAGGAAGGAGAGAGGAGGAGAGAGAAAGAGAGAGGAGGGGAGAGGAAGAAGAGAAGAGGAGAGAGAGAAGAGATTAGGAGAGAGGTAGGAGAGAGGAGGAGAGAGAAGGAGAAAGGAAGGGAGGGAGGGAGAGGAGGAGAGGGGAGGAGAGAGGAGGAGAGAGAGGAAGGAGAGAGAGAGGAGGAGAGAGAAGGAGAGAGGAAGGAGAGAGGAAGGAGAGAAGAGGAGAGAGAGAAGAGATTAGGAGAGAGGTAGGAGAGAGGAGGAGAGAGAAGGAGAAAGGAAGGGAGGGAGAGAGAGAAGGAGAGGAAGAAGAGAGGAGAGAGAGAGTTAGGAGAAAGGAGGAGAGAGAGGGGAGGAGAGAGGAGGAGAGAGAGGAAGGAGCTGGCTCCTCTCGACGTGGAGGAGCAGCGGCTCTACTCTGAGCTCCTCCCGTGTGACTGAACTCCTCACCCTATCTCTAAGGGAGCGTCCAGCCACTCTGTGGAGGAAACTCATTTCGGCCGGTTATATCCTCGATCTCGTCCTTTCGGTCATTACCCAGAGCTCATGACCATAGGTGAGGGGACGAACGTAGATCGACGGTAAATCGAGAGCTTTGCCTTTCGGCTCAGCTCCCTCTTCACCACAACGATCCAGAACAAGACCCCGAGATACTTGAACTCCTCCACTCCTCCACCCACCTTTTTCCTTTTTAAAGAACCATGGCCTCGGATTTGGAGGAGCTGATCCTCATCCCAGCCGCTTCACACTCGGCTGCAAACTGCCCCAGTGCACATTGGAGGTCCCGGTTCGATGAAGCCATCAGGACAACATCATCTGCAAACAGCAGAGATGAGATCCTGTGGTTCCCAAATCGGATCCCCTCCAGCCCCTGACTGCGCCTAGAAATTCTGTCCATAAATATAATGAACAGAACCGGTGACAAAGGGCAGCCCTGGAGTCCAACATGCACCGGGAACAGGTCCGACTTCCTACCGGCAATGCGAACACAGCTCCTGCTCCAGTCATACAAGGGTCATTCAAAAGGTTCTAAGACAAATTAAAAAAACACCTTTATTTTTGAAAGTAACTAAATTATTTTTCTACATAACATCCACCTAAGTCAATACACTTCTGCGAGCGATGTTTCCACCGAAAAATTCCTTCTTGATAGAATTCTGGAGCTTGTCTAGTCGACCAGGTCACAACCTCCCTCTTCACTTCAAGTATGGACTGAAATCTTGTTCCTTTTAAATGTTCCTTCAACTTTGAAAATAGAAAAAAAAAACATCCATAAACATTGTGCAAAGCTTCAATAATTTCTTTAGGTTTCAATTGAAGTTTTGTTAGAAATTGAATGTTTGCTCGGACTTCAGATTGGCTCATTTTGGAGGGTCAAAAAAGTGGGTTGTGCAACATGTACCGTAACTCTTTGAATAACAAAACTAGAATGCCCAAACTTGTCAAACTTAGCAAAGAGCCCCAAACCCCGTACTCCCAGAGCACTCTCCACAGGACCCCACGAGGGACACGGTCGATCTTCTCCAGATCCACAAAGCACATGTGGACTGGTTGGGCAAACTCCCATGAACCCTCGAGCACCCGATGGAGAGTATAGAGCTGGTCCAGTGTTCCCCGGCCGTGACGAAAACCACACTGCTCCTCCTGAATCCGAGGTTCGACTATCAGCCGGATTCTCCTCTCCAGCACCCTGGAATAGACACAGAAATAAGTCCAGCGGCAGAAATACTGTATGTACCGTGAAGCAGGTCTGAGTCCTGCAGTCGTGCGCTCCTCGATGAGTTTATGAATATGTTAACAGCTCAGAGGAGTGAGGACAGGTAAGTGCGGCTTCAACATGTTTTTTGGAGCTGAGTTTTTTCACCGTTCTCCTCGTGTGAGTGCCATCAGCGCACACACACGGCTCGGAGAGTAAAGTGTGAGTGTGTGTGTGTGTGTGCATGAGCTCCTGGACAATCGTCCCAAAACTTTAGGGGCGATCTTTGCCTGGGCACGGTTCGATTGTGAGTGTGAGCGCACTGTTAAACTCGTGAATAATAAAAAGGTACTGTGTGGAAAACATCTAAACACATAAGTACACAAAAGTACACAAAAGTACACAGACAAAGGTGAGAATGAACATGTCTGAGCAGAGAATTCATAGGTGGAATATAGAGCGGGACTCATGATTCGGTCGAGTGAACGCAGATTGAAAAGACTCACACAGACCATTACACAAGACTGTACGGAGGTAAAGAGCTGCTCCTGTGTGAACTATGAACTACTAACCTCTGAGAAAAAGAGGAGAGACAGGGAGAAAGAAAGAGGAGGAGGAGAGGAGGAGCAGTGATGTGTAGTCAGGGGAGGTCATCACAGAGAAAAAACAAAGTAAAATGGTTATATTTATCCAATGATTTCTACTATAAAGTTATTTTCTATTTAACTTCGCCATTTTACCGTTCAAATACTGAAGAGACGTGTGGCTCTGCACCAGCCGTTAGTGCTGTAGCTCAGCAGTGACAGATTCTGCGTTAAAAGGCGGAGGGTTAAAGCGGCGGTGGGAGTTCTCATGTGAATGGATTCAAGATGGCCGCAGGAGGAACGGGAGTTGTCACTGCTCTGCTTCTGTACACCTTCATTATTAATTTTAGACCTCATTTAGTGGATTCTGACTTTGGAAATCATGACATCAAGCAACAGAAGCAACATCTTTTCAATGATATGTTTTGCAAAACTTTGTGTTTTTTCCACAAACAAACAAACAACAGACCAAGATTGGCTTTGGAAAGAAGCACCTCCTGGCTATCTCACTCATGTATCCGACATTTCACAAACAAATCAGGAGAAATACTAATAAGGCAACACGACATCAATGGACAAATACCTTTATCCTCGCGATTTGTTTGATTTTATCCGGGGACATCCACCCTTGTCCCGGGCCTGGCTCGGAGCACGTCATCGCTGTCCCACGGGAGACTCTCAACAGAACTTCTTTGGAGGAGCGCTTTACAGCTTCCCTAGAGAACCGGTGCGCTCGGGGTGCTGTCACCTGGATCTGCGAGGCGCGGCGTATTGCTCGGGAGTTGCCGGATCACGGAGCACACCTGGCCGCCGATGTTATGACCAAATCTCCTGATGAAACGACGTCAGGCTAAAGCGGCGGTGAAACGACGCCAGGTTAAAGCGGCGGTGAAAAGGCGACTGGTTAAAGTGGCGGTGAAAAGGCGGCTGGTTAAAGCGGCGGTAAGCGGCGGTGAAAAGGTGGCTGGTTAAAGCGGCGGTGAAAAGGTGGCTGGTTAAAGCGGCGGTGAAAAGGTGGCTGGTTAAAGCGGCGGTGAAAAGGCGGCTGGTTAAAGCGGCGGTGAAAAGGCGCCGGGTTAAAGCGGCAGTGAAAAGTCGGCTGGTTAAAGCGGCGGTGAAAAGGCGCCGGGTTAAAGCGGCGGTGAAAAGGTGGCTGGTTAAAGCGGCGGTGAAAAGGCACCGGTGAAAAGGCGGCGGGTTAAAGCGGCGGTGAAAAGGCGCCGGGTTAAAGCGGCGGTGAAAAGGCACCGGTGAAAAGGCGGCGGGTTAAAGCGGCGGTGAAAAGGCACCGGTGAAAAGGCGGCGGGTTAAAGCGGCGGTGAAAAGGCGCCGGGTTAAAGCGGCGGTGAAAAGGCACCGGGTTAAAGCGGCGGTGAAAAGGCGCCGGGTTAAAGCGGCGGTGAAAAGGCGCCAGGTTAAAGCGGCGGTGAAACGACGCGGTGTATTGCTCGGGAGTTGCCGGATCACGGAGCACACCTGGCCGCCGATGTTATGACCAAATCTCCTGATCGAAAATGTGACAAACAAAAAACGAATTCACGCGCTTCTCATGCAAACTTGTTTATAAAACACGGGAAACGAATTAATCCAGGGATACAGAAAAACCGGAAATGGGAGGTCTTTCGAACTGTCAATCATTCGCGTATCGTATGGGATCCTGAGATTAAACCAAACGGAGTCCTAGGAGGCCATATAAACATTCGAAGTATCTTGGGCAAGAGTGAACAAATACATCATTTATTAAGTGATTCAAATCTGGACTTTCTGTGCCTATCAGAGACTTGGCTTAATCGCAATTCCCCTTCAGCAGCCCTAAATATCCATGGTTACACTATGTATAGGAGAGATAGAGAAGGGTCCAAAAAGGGAGGGGGGGTAATGGTTTATGTAAAAAATACAATTAAATGCCAAGAAATTCAATGGAAAAATTGCAAGCAGTTAGAATGTTTAGGCCTCAACATTTCCCTGTCTCCTCAAATGTCTTTTGTTGTCATTGTAATTTACAGGCCTCCATCTACTGACCTCAGTTTCTATGAGAATTCGAGAGCTTATTAAAAGAGTGCAACTTTGACAAGGAAATCATCGTTATGGGGGACTTTAATATTAACTGGGAGGACAAATCTTCAAGGCAGAAACTCAAGCAAATCTCAGACAAGTTTAATCTTGCACATATCATAAAAGGGCCTACAAGAATAACTAATACAACAAGAACACAAATTGATTTAATTTTCAGTAATAAGCCAGAGAGAATAGTTAAGACATTTAACATGTTGTCAGGCTTATCTGACCATAATCTTATCCTTCTGAATAGAAAACTTAGTAAAAATCGCTTCAGTACATACAAAAGAGAAGAATTTGAGGGCATTCCCAAATATAAATATCAAAACTTTCTTGATGCAGTACAAGAAATAGACTGGAACAGCCATTTAACCACAATGGAATGTGAAAAGGTCTCTGAAATTTTACATGAAAAACTTGAAAAGAATATTAAAGATTTCTCACAGAAAATTAGGCGCAAACAGCATAAAAACAAGGTTCAATGGATAAATGAGGGCATACTAAAACTTATGAAGGAAAGAGATAGTCTTCTAAAACTAGCTATCAAGACCAAATCATCTCATGACAGGGGACGTTTCACCATGCTACGAAACAAAGTGGTTAGGACCCTAAGGAAAGCAAAGGCAGACTTTTTTCTGACATTAATTGGAAAGGCTAATGGAAATTGTAAAACAATATGGGATCAGATTAAGAAAATGACTGGTGATTATCCAACAGCACAGAAAACCCTAGAATTAAAAATAGAAAAGCGTCTTGTTACTAATCCAGTAGAAGTGGCAGAAACCTTTAATCAATATTTCATTGACTCTGTGGCTACCATTTCCAAGTGTTTTGCATTTAAGACTTTAAACACGTACTCTGTGAATTCACATGCACCTGCTCTTAGTTTAATGAATGTAACTGAACATGATGTACTGCGGACTATTAACTCAATAAGACCATCTAAAACTAAAGATATCTTTGGCATAGATGCTGTGATGCTTAAAGACCTTTGTATGTCACTCATGCAACCAGTTGCAAAGATAATTAACTTGTCTATATCACAAGGAGAGTTTCCTAGCATGTGGAAGTCTGCTGTTGTTGTCCCTATATTTAAAAATGGTGATCCCTACTCACTGACCAATTATAGAGCAATAAGCATATTGCCCATAGTGTCTAAAGTTGCTGAAAAACTAGTATCAGAACAGATCATCAGCCACCTCAACACCACTTAATTTGCTTTGCACCCAATGCAGTTTGGATTTAGAGCTAACCACTCTACAGAAACAGCTACCTGTTTTTTCACAGAAAATATCCGTCAGTTGTTGGACAAGGGTGGTGTTGTAGGGGCAGTCTTCCTAGATCTGAAAAAAGCATTCGACACAGTTAATCATAACATCCTGTTAAACAAGTTACAACATTTCAACTTCTCCGTTAACACAATAAAGTGGATTCAGGCATATTTAACTGGCCGCACTCAGCACGTTAGAATCCAGTCACATCAATCCTCCGCCCGCAGTATTTCCACCGGTGTGCCACAAGGATCAATACTAGGTCCATTACTATTTTCTCTCTATATAAATGACCTTCCGACTGCTTGTTCTGATATCTCAGTTCAGATGTATGCTGATGATACTGTGCTTTATGTTCATGGCAACAACATCACACATGTCGCAGAAAAACTCACTCAAGCCATGGCCCATATCACTGATTGGTTACAGCATTCATGTTTACAGTTAAACACATCCAAAACTGCTGTTATGTTCTTCACCAAGTCCCCCTGTAAATCTACTGTTGATCCTGATGTCTTTGTGTCAGGCGAACGGCTTCAGGTGGTGAGAGAATACAAATATCTTGGTGTTATTCTCGACACAAAACTTTCATTCAAGTCCCATATCAAAACCATCAGTAACCGTATTAAATTCAACCTCAACAACTTTAGGCACATCAGACATCAAATGTCTATTAGAGCCGCTAAAATGTTTATGCATTCCATGATTCTATCGCATATCACATACTGTCTAACTGTCTGGTCTCACACTACTATCACAGCCCTCAAACCTATTCACACTCTGTACAAACGCACCTTAAAGACTCTGGACTGTAAACCCCATTCATACCACTACTGTCCAATACTATCTATCTATATACAAAGGCTGTGTCCCACCATAGTGGGGTAGCCTAGACAGGGCATACATTTTTGTTCCTTTCCCTCCTTCCTTCCTTTCCCCAAACCCTCCTTCCGTGACTTTTTTTTTTTTTCCCTCGTTTGTACCAGCGTCCTTTCCTCATCACCATCACCACTCTCTTCCCACACTGGCGTCCACCCACCCCCCATCCATGCACTGGACAACCGAGAAGGCAGCCAGCGAACCCGAGCGGAAAAACCCCCAGGACCCGCCCCAGGCGGCACAAAGGGATGACCGGCCAGACCCAGAGCGTAAACCGGACCACCGCCAGCACCCAGGAATCCTCCAGAGGACCACACAGGGACAGCACCTAGAGAGGGACGAGCACCCAAGCACACCTTCCGTCCATCACCATCACCGCTGTCGCCCCACTTTAAAATCCACTTCTCCCCCCTCTCCGAACATTTCTTCATATCCTATGTTGCCCTATATTGTGTATAATGTGTATGCTATTTATATTGTGTCTAAATGCATTAAAAGAAGGAGGACATTGTCCTGCAAATCTAAGTGTAGGTGTTCAGCCCTCACTAAGAAATGATGCATTAAAAGAAGGAGGACATTGTCCTGCAGCCTAGGTGTAGGTATTCAGCTTGCCCTGACTAAGAAATGATGCATTAAAAACAATCCAAAACATTGGGAGAGGGTCCAGGTCCAGACCATCCGCAATCATCCCACTACAACAGCAGTAACAGTAATAACTAAAGGTGCACCTAGATAACGTCGCCCCCCTCCAGGTGCCCCCGTCCACCATACAAAACCCCAAAGAACCCCGGATCCAGGCGGCCATCCGGACCACACCCCTAAGCACCAGCCAGCCGCCCCCTCGGCACCCCGAAACCAGACCTGGTGATACCACCCAAGCCCGCCAGCAACCCCCCAAACAACCCAGCACTCAGAACAAACCAGCACTCAGACGCCAGCACCACCCAAACGTCACCGGAGAGGCATGATGCTGTTGGGGAAAAGGACACCTTGGTTTAAGGTCTAAGGACCGATCTAAACCACACCACACTGCACCAGGGTCAGCTGCACAGCCCAGTGTGAGCACTTCCACAGCAGGGCCTCAGCCAAAGCTGGTTTCCCCCTGCCGCTTCATATCAAGACCCGTCCTCTACCACACCCATCCATTCATTCATACACAAACTCTCTCCATTCATCCCTGTCCTGAGCAGCCTCTCTCCCTTGCACCACAGTCATCCCTCTTGCATTCAATGCTCTTCTTACACCCTCTGTCCATCCCATTCGCGGTCTTCCTCTCATTCTCACTCCACTCACATCAGATTCATACACCTTTTTCACCAATCGCTCCCTTTCCATCCTCTCAACATGTCCAAACCATCCCAATGCCTTTTGCTCTGCTCTCTCAGCCAACTCTCGCAACACGCCAGTTCTCTCTCGGATTTCTTCATTTCTCACACGATCCATGCGCGTCACACCACACATACTCCTCAGACATCTCATCTCAACTACATTCAACTTCCTCTTCTCCGCAACTTTCAAACTCCACGTTTCAGCCCCATACAACGCAGCAGGCACCACCACACCCTCATACAATCTCCTTTTCGCAACCATTCCCAGTGACCTACATTCAAACACTCTCTTCATTCCCCCCATATCTTACGTACTTCATTCATTCTAAACTCTACCTCACCCCCTATTCCACCATCCACACCAACATGCGACCCCAAATACTGAAAACACTCTACCTCTTCCAACAACTCCCCATTTAATGCCACATTCAACCTACGTTCATCCTTTGACCTCGTGCACCTCATCACCTTACTCTTATTCACATTCACTCTCAGCTTCCTTCTATCACACACCCTTCCAAACTCCTCAACCAAACGTGCCAAGCTCTCCTTTGAATCAGCCACTAGTGCAGTATCATCTGAAAACAACAACTGATTCATGCTCCATTCGCTGCCATCAACATTCACCATGCTCACACCCTTACCTGACACTCTTGCATTCACCTCTTTTACCACACCATCCATATACACATTAAACAACCACGGAGACATCACACATCCCTGACGCAAACCAACCCTCACAGGAAACCACTCACTCGTGCTATTTCCCACTCTCACACACGCTCTACTGTTTCTATAAAAACTCTTCACACCTTCCAACAATCTACCATCGATACCATACAAACTCAACACAACCCACAACGCCTCTCTATCAATCCTATCATACGCCTTCTCTAAATCCATAAACGCCCAAAACACCTCCCTCCCCTTAGCCAAATACTTTTCACACACCTGTCTCACAGCAAACACCTGGTCCACACATCCTCTACCTCTCCTGAAACCACACTGCTCTTCACCAATCATACACTCAGTCCCCTGTCCAGTACTACAAAAACATAACCTACTCAGCTGGGAAAACATGATAAATATGCTCATCTATGTCTGTTGTACAAAATCATCCATGGTTTGTCATCTCCTCCACTCAAACAGTTTATTAACACTCGGACCTCTGAACACAGCAGAACCAGAGGAGCAGCGAGAGGGGACTGTATCATCCCCCTCTGGAAAAGTCTGTTCGGTCAAACTACCTTTTCTGTTAGAGCTGCTCAGTACTGGAATGCCACTCCCACAACCATCAGAAACCTCAACACATACACTTTGTTTAAAGTACAGTTAAAACAATGGCTCATAGACAATCAGAGCTGTCAACATTAAGACATCCACCTCTCGCTGCCCCCTGCTGGACACTGGCCTTTATTATTATTATCATTATTAAGTGATTGAGTGATTGAGTGAGAGTGAATATTTGTAATTGACTGGTTATTGATTGCGGGCGAATGTTTGTAATTGAGTTGTCTTAAAGGGACAGTGTGTAAGATTTTTACCCGTGAATTACTGAAATTGAAGATACCCATTCAAAAATACATTGTTTTCCAAGCCTTTTCACTTCCATCATGAAATCAAAGTATTCTGTTGGACTTAGATATAGTCACATAAAAGGGGGATCTTCCCCATGCAGAGGCAGCCATTTTGAATACGAGAGCCGCAGAAGGACATTTGGGCTCCGCCTTCGCCTTCGGCAAGGCTCGTGGTTTTGGGTAAACAACACAAGCATGCTGCCGGATCAGACGTCGTAATGGATCTAACACGTGTTTTGGACTAAATTGTTTTACTGGATTTTATTCGCTGGATCTTTACGGACAAATTGAGAGCAAGTTTATGGTGAAATGCTGAGTTTGACCTGTGCAGAGCCTTCAAAGGTAAGCTTTGTGCTTTTCCGTTTTGTGCTTTTCTGTATAAAAGCCCCATGTGCTCGGGGGCTGATTGTTTTGCAGGGAAATGAATTGCATAGTCAAAAAGAGGAGACTGTAAGGTTTCATTTGATGTGTAGAGTGTCATGGTACATGATCGGGAATGTGTGTTTTCATGAGAAAAGAAGAAAAAAAAAAACAGGACAGCGTTTTATTTATACAGTAGCGGCGCGCGGCTCGTGCCCGGGTGACCCTCGAGGTCTGCCGTAGCTAAAACAGAAAGTGCAATAGCACCATCCACCTATGCGCCACGAATCCTACACACTGGGGCTTTAAAGGAAAAGTAACGTTTTTTACAATTTGAGCCTTATTTGGTAATAAAACAAGTTGTTTTACTCACCCATAGCACTTTGGTGTCATATGGAGCACTTCCAGAGATGTTTTAGATTTGCGATCTCCATCATGTGAGTTCTCGGGGCACATGTTTGCGGTCTCCAAATAACACATACTTTAGCACTTTTCAAATCATAGAAACTCGATGTCTTAGTCTACGATTTCGTTTGGTCAAAAGTGGCCTGTAATCCGAGATTTAGCCATAGTTTCGAGTAGATGAGGACGCCAGTGCGCATGTGCGGAGTCACAGTTTATTTCGCTCTCAGCTCCCGGGACCCAAACATGAAACGCAAAGCTGTAAACTATGGCTAAATCTCAGATTACAGGCCACTTTTGACCAAACGAAATCGTAGACTAAGACATCGAGCTTCTATGATTTGAAAAGTGCTAAAGTTTGTGTTATTTGGAGCCCGCACGGGGCATATTACTACATGCTCCGGGAATATATTATATGCCCCGAGCTATGGCTAGAAGTCGCGCTAGGCTAACGCAAATCTAAAACATCTCTGGAAGTGCTCCATATGACACCAAAGTGCTATGGGTGAGTAAAACAACTTGTTTTATTACCGAAATAAGGCTCAAATTGTAAAAAAAACAAACAAACAAACAAACAAACATTACTTTTCCTTTAAGTAATGCACTTTTTAGAATAATGAATTTTAACTGAAGTAATGTGATTTTTTTGTTATGTAGAAATGACACCTAACATCTGTCAAGGGAGTACAGATGAAAATTAGCCATTTGGCTAACTCTGGCATATTTACATGCAAATGTTGATTAATATGCACTGTCCCTGAAATAAATAAATAAATAAATAAATAAAAGGAGCCGGGTTAAAGCGGTGGTGAAAAGGCGCCGGGTTAAAGCGGCGGTGAAAAGGCGCCGGGTTAAAGCGGCGGTGCGGTTTTTATGTTAATCTGTGTGGGTTTCCTTCTAAAAGTTCCGTGTGTTGACACCGGCTTACCTCTGACAGTCTCAGCTGATCCCGGTTCGGCTCGCTTTCTGGAGCCCACGTAAGTAGGTCCGGTAACTTCCCTGGAACATGAAATCAAGCTTGTTTTTCTTCTCAAAACAAAACATTTGTCCGAAAGGTGATATATTTGTGTCCCAAACAGTTGTCAACGAAACATCCAGCAGCAAACTTAGCGATCGCGTATTGTGTCTCGATTCGTATCACTGTGCGCATATTAGCTGCATTAGCCTGTTCACTTGTAAACTTCCCCTTACGGCGGACCGCATCTGCCGTACACTTCCGCTAAAGGTGAACAGGCTAATAATAGGAGGGGAAGGAGAGAGAGGAGGGGAGAAAAGGAGAGAGGAGAGAGACTGAGACTGAAGAAAGAGGAAGAGAATGAAACAGCGAGAAGACGGTGATGGGAGGAGAGCGGGACAGGGATATTAACGGGGAAGAGAGAGAAACGAGAGAGGATGTGGAGAGGAGAGTGAGGAGAAATGAGACAGATGCAGTTTGGCGGTGTGTGTGTGTGTGTGTTTGGATGGCGTTGACCTTTGCCGGACCTTTGCCGTGGACGGGCCGGTGGAGTTAATACAGTGTCAGAGTGATGGATCCTCGAGCTCCCTGTTTGACACAAGGAAACATGTGCTACACCTGATACACACCGACTATAAAAACAGACTGAAGGAGTGAGGAGTGTGACGGTGCCCTCATCACCCAGACCAATACAGCTCACTGAGGCCAGCAGGTATAGGAGCCAATTTCGAGCAGAGATCCATATGTGACGCACCACGGACTTTGAGCCCTCATGTTGGCATTACAGATTCTGAGAAAATGCGATTTTTGTTTTTTGTTTTTTTTCAGGGTGGCAGTAGCTCAGTTGGTAGAGAATATGTCTCGTGATCCAGGGGTTGGCAGTTCGAATCCCGCTCTTGACGGGTTGACCCCATATGATCCCAGCTGCCGTTGTGTCCTTGGGCAAGACACTTAACCCCACCTCGCCCCCAGTGTCTGTGGACACTGGTAGCCCCCATGGCAGAAAATACATCACGGCCTATTGTGATGTGGTCTGTCCTCCTGTGGACCCACCACCCGCGGGAGGATTCATGAGGGCTGGTGCATTGTGTTCTGGGTAGCAGAACACAGCTTGGACTGCTGCCCCCGCGAACCAGAAAATGAATGAATGTTGGGTTTTTTTTCAAAATTTGTGATTTTTGTTTTTTTTACAGAATGTGCTAGTTGAGATCATGAAGAAGCCTCTCCATGTTTCAGATAACAGCATTAGTGACGTTAAAAACATACATTTTTTATTTCAAATAGGCTTGATTTTGCGGAAAGAAACGGGGCGTGTATAAATCGGAAACATATTTTCCGACGCTCCCGCGCCCGCCAATCCCGTTGCGAGGAGCGCTGTACGAGTTTCCGCTGTTCGCCGATCAGCTGTGAAGAGCTTGTGCATATGTAAGCAGCACTGCAGGACACTAAAGAACATGAAAATGGACTTTTAACTTCTACTTGGACACATGACACGTTCGGGAGACCTTCGCGACAGGTTCGGGACACGTCTGTTTCTCTCTGGAGCTCGGGTACAGAGTGCGATTTAGCTCCGAAACACACGATTACATGTGGCAGGGCTCTCAAATCTCACGCATTGAGAGTGTGACACACGCAATTCGACGTGTTCACACGCTCACACATGGCATTTCTCACGCTGAAATGTGGCTAAGCTAATGCTAATGCTAGCAGTGAAACAGTGTGATCAGAGCGAACAAGAACAGTCTCTTTAGGTTAATTTCCACTCTATTTTTTGTTTATATGAAAGCTGAACGTTTTGCCATAGGCTATAGCGGTAGAAAAATACTTTATTTTGATTCAGTTTGACCCGTTTTGGCACTTTTGTAACTTTTTCTTTGACTCTGCGCTTATTTAGCCATGAAGTTTTGAATGGAAGTTCTATGGGAATATTTAATAGAACTTTGAAAGTGAATCCTCCTTTCTAACTCGAGTGGAAGCAGCATCAGGGAAAGAAAGCACCCAATTTGTCTGTTATAATGTTCATATCATGATTTATGAACAAAATAGTGAAATACAAACACTAATACGGGGGCCGTATCCAACCGACTTTGATCCCAAAGGGGCCGGATCAGAAAACGAAAATATAGAAGAAAATACACCCCAAAAATATCAATAAGTCCAAATATTTGTGCAGAGAAACACAAATCTATTACAGAAGCCTTTTTTATTTGATACCAAATATTATAATATTATGAACAACCTGAAACTTTAAGAAAAATGCAGTTTCAACACAAGCACACAGGTTTCCCATTCACCTCCTGAACAAATAGGAGTTAGTCAATTTTTCTTGGAAAATCCTGCACTCGGCGTCCACTTTTCTCATTTTGGACATTTTCCTGATGAGGGCGTCACGGTCGACAGTCCGATGCTCCTTTAAGAGCGTTTGGAAAGAGGCGAGTCACGTACAGAGGCGCTGGAGACGCTGCAATGCTGAACTGCGCAGAAAAGAGGCAGAAAATTACCAATATTTTAATACAAATTTAAAATATAAGTAAAATATAATATAAATAAAAGAAAAGTGGACGCCGAGTGCAGGATTTTCCAAGAAAAATGGACTAATTCCTATTTGTTCAGGAGGTGAATGGGAAACCTGTACGCTTGTGTTGAAACTGCATTTTTCTTAAAGTTTCAGGTTGTTCATAATATTATAATATTTTGTAAAAGAAAGAGTTCATCAAATAAAAAAAGACTTCTGTAATAGATTTGTGTTTCTCTGCACAAATATTTGGACTTATTGATATTTTTGGGGTGTATTTGTCATGAGTTTTCTGATCCGGCCCCCAGACCAGAGTTTGACGCCCCCGAGTTAAACTCTCGGTTTGTGAATTAAACAAAACTCGTTTAAGTTTCTAACGAGGCTGAAGTGAAATGTTCCATGTGAACGAGGGAGTCTGAGGTGAAAAATGGAAGAGAGGGATTTGTCCTGGAGTCAGATGAAGATCTGGACTCAATCTGGACCTGAGTCAGAGGGAGGGAGACGGCTGCATGTCTGAAAACGAGAGGGGGAGGAAACGAGAGGGGGAGGAAACGAGAGGGGGAGGAAACGAGAGGGGGAGGAAACAAGAGGGGGAGGAAACGAGAGGGGGAGGAAACGAGAGGGGAGGAAACGGGAGGGGGAGGAAACAAGAGGGGGAGGAAACGAGAGGGGGAGGAAACGAGAGGTTGAGGAAACGAGAGGAGGTGGAAACGAGAGGGGGAGAAAACGAAAGGCTGAGGAAACAAGAGAGGGAGGAAACGAGAGGGGGAGGAAACGAGAGGGGGAGGAAACAAGAGGGGGAGGAAACGAGAGGGGGAGGAAACGAGAGGCTGAGGAAACGAGAGGAGGTGGAAACGAGAGGGGGAGAAAACGAAAGGCTGAGGAAACAAGAGAGGGAGGAAACGAGAGGCTGACGACGCGAAGGGAGGAAGAGAGGGAGGGAGGGAGGAAGAGAGGGAGGGAGGAAGAGAGGGAGGAAGAGAGGAAGAGAGGAGGAGGAGAGAGATGGAGGGAGGGAGGAGGAGAGGGAGAGAGAGAGGAAGAGAGGGAGGGAGAGAGGAGGAGAGGGAGGAGAAGAGGGAGGGAGGAAGAGAGGGAGGAAGAGAGGGATGAGAGGATATAGAGAGGGATGGAGAGAGAGAGACGAGAGGCTGACGACGCAAAGAGAGGGAGGGAGGAGGAGAGGGAGGGAGGGAGGGAGGGAGGGAGAGAGGAGGAGAGGGAGGAGAAGAGGGAGGGAGGAAGAGAGGGAGGAAGAGAGGGATGAGAGGATATAGAGAGGGACAGAGAGAGAGAGACGAGAGGCTGACGACGCGAAGAGAGGGAGGGAGGAGGAGAGGGAGGGAGGGAGGAAGAGGGAGGAAGAGAGGAAGAAAGGGAGGGAGGAAGAAAGGAAGAGAGGGAGGAGTGGACAGAGAGAGGGAGGGAGAGAGAGGGATGAGAGGCTGACAACTCTACAAAAGGGACAGAGAGAGAGGGAGGAAGTGAGAGAGGAGGGAGAGGTGAACAACACAACAGAGAGAAAAAGAGAGAGAGAGGAGAGGGAGAGAATGTAATAGAGAGAGGGACAGTAGAGGGATAGAGGGAGTGGAGAGAAGGGGAGGGAGAGATGAGGGGAGAAATAGAGAAAAGAGGAGGGAGAGAGAGAAAGAGAAGAAAGGGAGAGAGGGAGAGGTAGAAGAGGAGGAGGATGACGATGCGCCTCCTCCTCCTCCGAGTTTGTTTCCACTGACGCCTCACAGCCACTCATCCATCTTCATCTGAAAGAAGAGAGGGAGGAGGAGGAGGAGGAGAGAGGGAGGAGGCGAGAGGGAGAGAGGAAGGAGGAGGAGGAGAGAGGGAGGAGGAGGAGGAGTATAGAGGAGGACATCCATCTTCATCTGAAAACAGAGAGGGAGGAGGAGGAGGAGAGAGGGAGGAGGAGAGAGGGAGAGAGGAAGGAGGAGGAGGAGAGAGGGAGGAGGAGGAGTATAGAGGAGGACATCCATCTTCATCTGAAAGAAGAGAGGGAGGAGGAGGAGACAAGGAGAGAGGGAGGAGGAGGAGAGAGGAGAGAGAAAACGAGAGAGGAAAGGAAAGAGGGGAGGAAAGAGGAGGATAGAGGAAACATCCATCTTCATCTGAAAGAAGAGAGGGAGGAGAGAGGGTGAAAGACAGAGAGAGGAGAGGGGGATGAAGGAGGAAATGAGAAAAGGGGAGAGAGGAGGAGGATAGGAAAGACTACGAGGCGTTTATAAAAAGAGCAAGAAACAGAGGGTTGAGAGAGCATGAAAGAGAGAGAGGAAGAGAGAAAGAGGAGAGAGAGAAAAGAGAGAGAGGAAAGAAGAAGAGGAGAGGACGGAAAAGAGAAAGTGAAAGAAGAGAGAAAGAAAGAGGAGGGAGAGAAAGAATGAAAGAGAAAAATGAGAGAGAGGAGAGAAGAATAGTAGAGGACGGAAGAGAGAAAGTGAAAGAAGAGAGAGAGAAAGAGGAGGGAGAAAAAGGATGAAAGAGAAAAAAGAGAGAGAGGAGAAGAAGAGGAGAGGACAGAAGAGAGGAAAAAGGAGAGAGAGAGAAAAAAGAGAGAGAGGAGACAAGAAGAGTAGAGGACAGAAGAGAGAAAGTGAATGAAGAGAGAGAGAAAGAGGAGGGAGAAAAAGGATGAAAGAGAAAAAGAGAGAGAGGAGAGAAGAAGAGGAGAGGACAGAAAAGAGGAAAAAGGAGAGAGAGAGAGAAAAAAGAGAGAGGAGAGAAGAAGAGTAGAGGACAGAAGAGAGAAAGTGAAAGAAGAGAAAGAGAAAGAGGAGGGAGAAAAAGGATGAAAGAGAAAAAAGAGAGAGAGAGGAGAAGAGGAGAGGACAGAAGAGAGGAAAAAGGAGAGAGAGAGAGAGAGAGAGAGAGAGAGAGGAGAGAAGAAGAGGAGAGGACAGAAGAGAGGAAAAAGGAGAGAGAGAAAAAGAGAGAGAGGAGAGAAGAAGAGGAGAGGACAGAAGAGAAGAAAAAGGAGAGAGAGAGAAAAGAGAGAGAGAGGAGAAAGGAGAGAGAGGAGAGAAGAAGAGGAGAGGACAGAAGAGAGAGAGAGCAAAGAGACTGGAAGAGATAGCATGAGAAACAATGTGAAAAGAGAGAGATCCTCCTCTAGGAGGAGGAGGAGGAGGTGAGAAGAATGGAGAGATAAGACAGGAAAAGATATAAAGAGAAAGAGAAGAGAGAAAGAGGGAGAGACAGTGATTTGTGATTTGCTGGGATCTGTAGTTTCCTAATTGGACCCATCCACTGTGAGACTAACTGCGGTGAGAAGCACATTTGAGTCTGGACCATCTGCTCCAACATCTGCCCCCGACTCCGGGCTCCAGCACCAACCTGCCCCCGTCTGTCAACCTGCCCCCGTCTGTCCACCTGCCCCTGCTTAGACACGGGGGGTGTCACCTTGTGATGTCATGAGGGGGTATTTTTTCACACTGACAGCTCCTTTTTACTTTTACGTTCAGCAGAGATCGGCGATTCCAGGGCTGAAATCATCGAAAGGATTCAAGTGAAGGTGTGTGGAGTAAAAACACAGTGGAGCACTTCCTTCCTGTATTACCACACGATGACATCACACGGTGGAACAGAGTGTTTTCAGTTTGAGAGTAAATATATGTGGGCGGGACTTCCTCACCCATTTCCTGCAGAATCGACACACAATTAACACAGACAGACCCTGATTGGCTAATTCAGCTGTCAATCACGCCCATCTGAAAACAGGTGTAGGACAGGTGTAGGACAGGTGTAGGACAGGAGCAGGGCAGGTGTAGGACAGGTGTAGGACAGGAGCAGGGCAGGTGTAGGACAGGAGCAGGGCAGGTGTAGGACAGGTGTAGGACAGGAGCAGGGCAGGTGTAGGACAGGAGCAGGGCAGGTGTAGGACAGGTGTAGGACAGGAGCAGGGCAGGTGTAGGACAGGTGTAGGACAGGAGCAGGGCAGGTGTAGGACAGGAGCAGGGCAGGTGTAGGACAGGTGTAGGACAGGAGCAGGGCAGGTGTAGGACAGGAGCAGGGCAGGTGTAGGAAAGGTGTAGGACAGGAGCAGGGCAGGTGTAGGACAGGTGTAGGACAGGAGCAGGGCAGGTGTAGGACAGGAGCAGGGCAGGTGTAGGACAGGTGTAGGACAGGTGTAAGACAGGTGTAGGACAGGAGTAGGACAGGTGTAGGACAGGAGCAGGGCAGGAGTAGGACAGGTGTAGGACAGGAGTAGGATAGGTGTAAGACAGGTGTAGGACAGGTGTAGGACAGGAGTAGGACAGGTGTAGGACAGGTGTAGGACAGGTGTAGGACAGGTGTAGAACAGGTGTAGGACAGGTGTAAGACAGGTGTAGAACAGGAGCAGGGCAGGTGTAGGACAGGTGTAAGACAGGTGTAGGACAGGAGTAGGACAGGTGTAGGACAGGAGCAGGGCAGGAGTAGGACAGGTGTAGGACAGGAGTAGGACAGGTGTAAGACAGGTGTAGGACAGGTGTAGGACAGGAGTAGGACAGGTGTAGGACAGGAGTAGGACAGGAGTAGGGCAGGTGCAGGGCAGGTGGAGGACAGGAGTAGGACAGGAGTAGGGCAGGTGTAGGACAGGTGGAGGACAGGAGTAGGACAGGAGTAGGGCAGGTGGAGGACAGGAGTAGGACAGGAGTAGGGCAGGTGTAGGGCAGGTGGAGGACAGGTGGAGGACAGGAGTAGGACAGGTGTAGGACAGGTGTAGGACAGGTGTAGGACAGGTGGGGGACAGGTGTAGGACGTAGGACAGGTGGATGTAGGACAGGTGTAGGACAGGAGTAGGACAGGTGAGTGTAGGACAGGAGTAGGACAGGTGTAGGACAGGTGTAGGACAGGAGTAGGGCAGGTGTAGGACAGGTGTAGGACAGGAGTAGGACAGGTGTAGGACAGGAGTAGGACAGCTGTATGACAGGTGTAGGACAGGAGTAGGACAGGTATAGGACAGGAGTAGGACAGGAGTAGGGCAGGAGTAGGAAAGGTGTAGGACAGGAGTAGGGCAGGTGTAGGACAGGAGTAGGACAGGTGGAGGACAGGAGTAGGACAGGAGCAGGGCAGGTGTAGGACAGGTGTAAGACAGGTGTAGGGCAGGTGTAGGACAGGTGTAGGGCAGGTGTAGGAAAGGTGTAGGGCAGGTGGAGGACAGGTATAGGACAGGTGGAGGGCAGGTGGAGGGCAGGTAGAGGGCAGGTGTAGGGCAGGTGGAGGGCAGGAGTAGGACAGGTGTAGGACAGGAGCAGGGCAGGTGTAGGAAAGGTGTAGGGCAGGTGGAGGGCAGGTATAGGACAGGTGGAGGACAGGAGCAGGGCAGGTGGACGGCAGGTGGAGGACAGGAGCAGGGCAGGTGTAGGGCAGATGGAGGGCAGGTGGAGGACAGGTGGAGGACAGGAGCAGGGCAGGTGTAGGGCAGATGGAGGGCAGGTGGAGGGCAGGTGGAGGACAGGAGCAGGGCAGGTGTAGGGCAGGTGTAGGGCAGATGGAGGGCAGGTGGAGGGCAGGAGTAGGACAGGAGTAGGACAGGTGTAGAAATGGATGGATGGATGGATAATCCACTCCACATGATCCTGGGGTTTTTCTTTTTCTGTTTTGTTTGTAAATAAATTCCTATTCTTAATATGAAACTCCAGATTTGCTTCTATAGCTGCTAGCCTTTGTGAGCTTCATTTGGCTGGTCCTCTTCTTTATACAGTCACCAGCTTTTGTGTTTTGTGGTTGAACATCTAGACTTTGTGAGAACATATGGATCCATTTCCTGCATTTAGAAAGTGAATATAAATATAAAACCTGTTACTGACAGTTCATTCATTTTCATTCCGAGAGTATTTTATTGAGTGTTGGAGGCCCGAGGCGCTCCCTGCAGTCCGAGTGTGAGCTGTGCTTTTACTCAAGATGTTTAGCTCGACTTTTATGCAAACAAGAAAGGCAAGACTGATACGGATGGAACTGAAGACGCAGCTTGGATGAGCTACAAAACCAAATAAAACTTTTGTTCAGTTGACAAATTAAATTTCTCCTTTTCCATGGATACTACCTGGACGACTGAGGGATTCTACACACATCTTAAGTGTTAGGATAATTATAAATGTGTTATCATTGCTTCATGTATTTTGATCAAATTAAATTGGAATATTGTATGTCAGTGGTGCCCAACCAGTCGATAGCGATCTACCAGTCGATCGCAGGAAGTGTCAGTCGATCACTTGTGAATACGTTCAGACTGCAGGGCTTAATGCTAATTCAGATTTGTTTTTGTGAAATCCAATTTTTTTGCGAGGTTGTTCACATTTCCAATTAACTCATTCACTGCCGGCCTGTTTTCAGAATTCTATCCCCCAGAGTGCCGGAGGTTTTAGTGTATTTTCACTGATTTTCCAAGACTCACAGAATAGTGAGTTCTTTGACTATATAAACACATCAAAATAAAGTGTAGACTCTCTTCTTTCACCTAGAAAAAAAATATGTTTCTAACCTTTTCGGTTCTCAAGTAATTGATAGTAGAACATAGGGAAGTTTCAGCAAAAACACTGTTTTTTGACCACAAAGTGGAGAAAACGAGCGTTTTGTGCAAAGAAGGATTTCGAGCAGATCAGTGACTTTGACATCAATACTTATTGATTTAGTGACACCTCAAACATCTAAAATAACAGAGAAAGAGATTTTTGATGACAAAGTACATTTTTTATTTACAAATATAAGAATATAAGGCTCTGTGAATTGAACATTTCTTCACATCAATAGCGGCAAGAAATGTTTACAGGATATAATAATATCTTTTCATATAAAATAGAACTTTGTCACTTCACAACAATATTGAGGCTCAGAGTACAGACCCATAATAAAAACTAATACACACACACACACACACACACATATATACACACATGTATATGTACATACACACAAGCCCATGCATAAACCTTTACACACACACAGCTACACACGCACACACACACACACACACACACACACATAACTTCATTCATTACAATTACCACACAGCAGCATCATGTAAACTTAATTCTTCTCATCTCATGCCTCTTTGGAGACCAGGATCTACTGCTCCAAGTCAGTAAACTTCTTCTTTGGTCCTGTCGTAGTTCTGAACAGAGTCCCTGCTCCGCGCAGCGCACACACGACACGCCCCCTGCCTCAGACACAGCAGATCTCTGCTCTGACCTCGCTGCTTGATCCGGCTTGTCTCTTGGGTCCCAAGAGCGATCAGATCGCTCCATAGACGCTGATCAACAGTCCTCTGCTTCACCATCTTGCTTCTTTCACCAATACACAGTACACAAACTACACTCCTCCTCTCTTCCGCGTCTCTGATCGGCAGATAATGATACAAGATCGCTACCTACAGGTTGGGAGGTGTGAATTACACCTTCAAAGTTGCTCCAAGTCGTATTCTAGCAACCCCCACTGAAAAACGTCCTTGACGTATATATTCGTCACGGCACTCAACATTTGGATTCAACATGACGAGAAAACTCATCACCAGCACTCAATAAGTTAAATGCGACTTGTATGTGATCTCCAGTGTGAACTTCAAACTCCCCAAAAGTGTCCCGCATGCGCCTTGGAGGACACGACGAGGTCACGTGCAGCGAGCGTGCTCAATGTTTACGGAAGTCGCCTAAAGTTGCTGTCGTACCGGAGCCAGAACATGTATAGCTTATTTGTTTTAAAGGTCCCATGACATGGTACTTCTTGATGCTTTTATTTGGCTCCTTAATGGTTCCCTAATACTGTAAATGAATCCTTCTTCAAAATCAACACTTGAGAAAGAGTAATAAATATCTCTCTCAAACACTTTATTCTGGGCGTTGTTGCTTGAATGCAAATGAGGAGAAAAAAGCTGGCCAATAGTAGAGGGTGGGGGCATGGCCAAACTCTCCGCTCTCCCTCAGAGCTCTCAGCTGATCCATTTCCGTGTTTTTGCACGGGGGGAGAGATTTGAAGCGTTCCATTGAAAAATAAACACATTTCCACAGAAAATAAAATTAAACCACTGCTGTTCAAAGGTCCAGAGGCTCAGATAAAGGACTTCCGAGCCTAGAAACACTCGGACGTGCCTCCAGGCAAATAAAAAAACGCATTTCGCATTGCCTAGCGCATTCGCAGTCCAAACTCTCTGGGCGTGATTTACAGAGACGCTGAGTACAGACAGACGGGGGTGGAACTGCATTTGCATTTCTTTTTTCGATCTGACGTCAATAAGGTGCCTTGTTCAAAATCGCCCGTTTGAGCTCAGATTTTTTGTAACGCAGAAAAGGATCGCAAATGCTCAGTTTAGACATTTCGCAACTTTTAACCATGGGGGGGCTAAACAGGGTAGGGGAGCTCACATTAACGTTCAAAAACCTCAGAAAGTGAAAATTTCATGCCATGGGACCTTTAAAGAGGAGACGGAGAAGGACGAGGTTTTTGGCCACGGCGTTTTGTGGGGCAGTGGCACCAACGTCCGTATAAACGTGTTGGTGCAGAGTCATTTAATTTCATTTATTGGTTTATTAGGACAGTGTACAATTACATTAAGTACAGTGGCAGAGATGTTTGTACCAGATTGTAGCTCATAGCTCATTTCCATCTGTTGACCTGGAAGGCGAGACAACACAACTATACAATATACAAATATACAATAAAATAACAATTTATAAGGGCCCCGAGCAGCACAGAACGGGACAGGAAGAGACTTAATAAGCTGGTTAAGAGGGCCAGCTCTGTCCTGGGCTGTCCTCTGGACTCTGTAGAGGAGGTGGCTGAGAGGAGGGTACTGGCCAAATTCACGACACCTCTCACCCTCTGCACCAGACTGTAGAGGAGCTGAGCAGCTCCTTCAGCAGCCGACTGAGGCACCCCCAGTGCAAGAAGGAGCGCTACCGCAGATCCTTCATCCCCACCGCCATCAGACTGTATAACTCTACTGTAGAGGCCAGACGTGCAATATCCTTTTTCCATGCTCTCCATGTTAATGTTTTTGTTATTATTATTATTACTTATCTCATCAGACTGTATAACTCCACTATACAGATGATACCCACAGGGGTAACACCTGATGGCAAAATACCCGTCTGGTATTGCTAGCGTGAGCATGTTTGGTGCTCCAGAATCCAATTTTTGACGGCCCGTGAAAAGCTGTAAAAATCAGTCATGTTCTTTAGATTGTCTGGAAGCCCATTCCATTCCTTGACAGCTTTATAGGAAAAGGCAGATTGAGCGAAGGCAGACTTTCTTTTAGGAACATTGCAGTGGCCTCTAGACACAGACCTTAACACTCCACTTGTGAGTGGCTGGATGTAGGTCTTAAGAGGAGGTGGGGCGGCGTCATGTAGAATTTTGTGGACCAGACGGATATCAGAGTACCTGATCAAGTTGTCGAAACTTAGTATTTTATATTTTTTCAAAACATGGCAATGATGGTAACACCTTGGCTTTTTATTGAGAATTTTCAGAGCCTGATTATGCAAAGATGTAAGAGATTTTAGAGCTGTTAGGTTAGCCTGAGACCATGATGATATGCAGTACAAAATATGAGATATGATCATGGCAACCAAGTAAGACTTTGCAGGTTCTAGTGATAACGCATTCCTAATATATCGAAAGTTCGCAATGTTTAACTTCAAGACACTGCAGGTCTTTTTAATGTGATTTTTAAAGTTAAGTGAAGGGTCCAATATGACACCTAGATATTTAACCTTTTCAATGTTTTTGATCATGCGATTATCCACATAAATATTTGGGAGGACATTTTGAGGTTTTTCATTTGAGAAATACACAGTGAACGTTTTCTCAGTATTCAACGTAAGGCAGGAGTTGTTGAGCCACTCTAGTGCTTTTGCCATTGTGATGGGTAGCATAGCGACAACAGAATTAGCGTCAGAACCATGCACAAAAGGCACCGTATCATCAGCATACATTAAGACTTCTACATCGCTGCAGATGGAGGGCAGGTCATTAATGTATAGACTGAAGAGCAATGGCCCCAGAATGGACCCTTGGGGCACGCCTGTTGGACAGGTTGTGAACGGTGACGTTTTATCTTTTATTTTTACGCACTGGTAACGGTCCGCTAGGTATGATTGAAACCAATTCATAGTATTTACTGATAAATGGAAGTTTTGCATTTTGGTCAAAAGTACAGAGTGGTTTACAGTTTCAAATGCCTTACGACAAGAGTGGTGGGATTGCTACGTGCTTCGCCGCTTCACTGACACAGAGTTCATATACTATTTTCGCATGACGAGAAGAACGTTTGTGTACATTTGTGAGCGCCTACTTGTACCACTCTCGCTGGAGGAAACACGCCCAGGTCGGATGAATGCGACCTGGCCATTCAGACTGAAGTCGCATGCCAAAAAGAGAAGAAGTGACTTTATTGATCTCACACAGGAGAAATTCTTCTCTGCATTTAACCCATCCTGTTACTGCACCCGGGGACCATCTCCATGATGATCTTGCTTCGGTTTGGTCAGGACCTCAGCTGGAGGATTTTACCTATGGTGCATGTTTTGGGTTTGATATGTATCGGTTTTAGGACCACATATCTTGGCCTACGTTCACACTACGTTCACAATCCGATTTTTTCGCCCTTATGTGACTTTAAAAATAATCTCACTCCAAAAGCCCATATTTGCCATGTCTAACAGGCCATTCTAAAATGATCTAGAATGCAGGAAATCATTCACATGTTTGAGTAACACTTTATTATTAGTCTGTCTACATCTCCAAATCTCCAAACGCTCTGTTCCACCTCGTGATGTCATGAAGCAGTAGTTTTCAAGTCACCCGCTCCTTTTACCTGTAGCTCAGAAGACTTTGGCACTTCCAGGACTGAAATGATCCACATGATTCTAGTGAAGGTTTGTGGAGTTTGCGAGAAGAACTCATCCTAAATCTGCAGAGTTTGTGTGTTAAACGTGTGCGAATGAAACAAAACACAACTCCAGGTCTGTTTGTGATGAAGAAACAACAAAATGGCGTATAACATGGGCCGTTTAAATGAGCCGTTTGCTGATAAAACTTGCATAACCAAACCCTTATTTAAACTCAGTGGGCTATGGCGTTGAATTGTTCTATTCCTTTAGTTAAATCCATTCAGAGGAGCGTACACTTGAATAATAAGAGTTTTCAAACGCACAGCCCAGTATTATTTATCCACTTAAAATGGCAAGTTCAGTGATGCGGACGAGGCTTAAGAAAAGGCCTTCAGGAGGATTAAGGCTAATGGGATTCTGCGTCAGGCCAAAGCTGCACTGAACCGGGGAATGCCCAATATTCAGTGATTAGCAGTGTGTTGTAGACTGTGAACTTTTCATTTTTCCTGCTTTTTCGACACCTGGAGATACGTTACGGGCGTTGGTGGTTTTGAAGTCGTGTCCCAGATGGTGGGTCGAGGGACAGATTTCCTTGTTTTCCAAACCCAAGAACTCACTGTATTTGCATTTTAACAATATTGATTTTTGCTGTCCCCATCTGTATTCATTAACATTGGACTATAGAATGCTGCGATAACATCTGAAACCAAGCAACAGAATGTAAAGCAGGGGTGTCCAAACTTTTTTCATCAAGGGCCACATTATCTAAACACAGACGAAGCGAGCGAGGGTCAGAGACTGGTGCTGAGTACAGTCAATAATTGAAATATGCTTGTTTAACACATTACAATGAGCGATCAGTCCTTTATCCATGCTAAGATCCACAAAACCACACAATAAATATGAAAGGAGAATTAACGTTTTTTACAATCTGTAATAAAACAAGTTGTTTTACTCACCCATAGCACTTTGGGGTCATATGGAGCATTTCCGGAGTTTAAGATTAGCGATATCCATTAAGGTGAGTGATCGGGGCACGACGTTGCAGTCACCAAAATAACACAAACTCCTCCTCATCTACTCAAAACTATGGCTAAATCTCGGATTACAGGCAACTTTTGACTCAAACGAAAGTGTAGACTAAGACACTGAGCTTCTATGATTTGAAAAGTGCTAAAGTTTGTGTTATTTTGGTGACTGCAACGTCGTGCCCTGAGCACTCACGTTAACGGATATCGCTAATCTAAAACATCTCCGGAAATGCTCCAAATGACACCAAAGTGCTATGTTTTATTACCGAAATAAGGCTCAGATTGTAAAAAACGTTGATTCTCCTTTAAATACTGTCTTATCAAGGTAGATTTAATACAAAACGTGCAGTCAAAAGTCCTGCTCAGGGTAATTTAGGCCATTTCACCTGGAAGCCTGAGGGCCGCATTTGGGCCACGGGCCATAGTTTGGACATGCCTGGTATAAAGCAGTCCAATGAGATTCATTTGGTCTTCCAGTAATTGTAGTAATTGAGTTATTTCAATTACTCTCTAGTAGAGGTAAGATCGGGCCTAAAAAATCCAGCCCGACCCGACTCGGCCCGCGGGTATTAAAGCCCGACCCGGCCCGAGCCCGACCAATTAACTTGATTTGCAGGCCCGAGCCCGAAGCAAACCCGAAATTTCATATTTTATTTGTGAGGGGCGTTTTTTTGAAACAAATGATAATATAGATGTTTGACGATCATCAATTTTGCTAGTACAGCTGTTTAAATGCCTGCTCAGCGTTCCCCCTAATGTTTTATGTGTCTGAGCAAACACACTAACTCCCTGAGCGCTCCTTGGACTCCTGTGCGCGACATCCGACATGCACCCCCCCCCCCCCGCTACACGCGGAAAGAGCTGCGCGTGCTCGCGGCTTGCGCGTGCTCGTGGCTTACACCGGTAGAAGTTTAATACGAGACACATACTTTTGTTTCTGAATACTGGACAATTCCCCCGTATTCAGATGACCCCGCGGCTGAAAAAAAAAGCGTAACTCTTTCATCCCTGCGCTGCATAGGTTTTCTTGTGCGCTGAGAATGTGTGAGCAGTGCGCAACTGCACAGGCGGGCAGCTTAGGGGGAACGTGGAGGTGCCAGTCTTTTTGCTCTCGTATGAAAGCAAAGCGCCACATTGACTACATTCAGCGAAGCCAACGCAAGTTTCTGTAGCATTTTCAACAATCAATTTGAAGCTTTTCCACACCTCACTCTTACCGGTGCGTGTTTGTCTTTTCAGTTCTCCGGTCTTTAGTTTATCCTTAACTTCTTGCTCCTCCATATTGGGGATACCAGGTCAAAATGGATGCGGACTTGCGGAGGGGAAGATTATTAAGAGCGGCTCCTGTTTAATAGTTAAATAGCAATTACCTTACAGCGCCTTCTCTGTTTTATCCAAATTATTTATTTTAAAACAAGTATTCCTTAGTTTAGAATCCACACATCGTTTTATTATACATTTTTATAAACATATATTTATTTTAAAAAAAATTCAGCGAGAGAGAAGCCCGGCCCGAGCCCGAGCCCGACCCGAAGCAATGATTGACATTTTAGGCCCGAACCCGACCCGAAATTCGGGTCGGGTCAGGTCGGGCTCGGGCTCGGGCTTAAGATCTTACCTCTACTCTCTAGTGGTTTTCCTCAGTGTCACGTGATGTTGCTGTGACGTGTCCGGTCAGCTGATTTAAACAGGTTTTGGCGCCGTCTTCCAACCGGTGGAGGCAGGAGGACAGCGCCATCTGCAGTCTGGCTTCCTCAGAACAGTATCCCAGGTGTGTGAGATTAAAACAAACAAACAAACGAACAGACGAACAAACGAACGAACAGACAAACGAACGAACAAACAGACGAACGAACGAACAAACAGACAAACAAACGAACAGACGAACAAACGAACAAACAAACAGACAAACGAACGAACAAACAGACAAACAAACGAACAGATGAAAAAACGAACAAACAAACAAACAAACAAACGAACAAACAGACAAACAAACGAACAGACGAACAAACAAACAGACGCACAAACAAACAAACAGACGAACAAACGAACGAACAGACAAACGAACGAACAAACAGACGAACGAACGAACAAACAGACAAACAAACGAACAGACGAACAAACAAACAGACAAACGAACGAACAAACAGACAAACAAACGAACAGATGAAAAAACGAACAAACAAACAAACAAACAAACGAACAAACAGACAAACAAACGAACAGACGAACAAACAAACAGACGCACAAACAAACAAACAGACGAACAAACGAACAGACGAAAGAACAAAATGATCAACAAACAAACAAATTCAATCAAAGGCCAAGCTAAACAGGTGAGTCTTGAGCCACTCTTAAAAACATGAACGTTCTCTTTGGCCCTGAGCTCCTCTGGCAGTTCCACAGACGAGGGCTGTAGTCCTGAAAAGACGCCTCTCCGTGAGTGTGTGTCCTGACTTTGGGAATGACCAGGAGCTGCCGAAGGAGCCCTGCGCTCCTCCGGCAGCTCCTGGAGGAGCGCAGGGTCCGTGAAGGTTTGTAAGGTAAAAGCCATTCTGAAAGATAAGAAGGCCCAAGACCATTAAGACATTTAAAGATCCCATGACATGGTACTTCTTGATATATGATGCCTTAATGGTTCTCTAATACTGTAAATGAATCCTGTACACATGTACACAGTCAGAGTCAGAAAATCTCTCTCTGAACAACTCGTTCTGGGCCTTGTTGCTTGAATCCAAATGAGAAGGACAGAGATAGGTTAGAGGAGCGGGTGGAGGGGGGGCAAATGCACCGCTAGTTCCTTGTTTTAGCGGTGCGCTGTGTGCTGGCCCCACTTCTGCGTTTTAAGCGCAGAGGAAGAAAGGAGATGCGTTTCATTGAAAAAAAAACAAATTTTCACAGAAAATAAAATTAAATCACTGCTGTTTCAGAGGTCCAGAGGCTCAGATAAAGGACTTCCGAGCCTGGAAACCCTTACACGTGCCTCCAGACAAATAAAAAAACGCATTTCGCATTGCGTAGCTCATTCGCGGTCCAAACTCTCTGGGCGTGATTTACAGAGACGGTGGGTAGACATCCAGATGGGGGGTGGAGCTGCATTTTTCGATGTGACGTCAGAAAGTGTCCTTGTTCTGAATCGCCCGTTTGAGCTGTGTTTTTTTTAAACGCAGAAAAGAACCGCAAATGCTCAGTTTAGACATTTCGCAACTTTTAGCCATGGGGGGGGCTAAACAGGGTAGGGGAGCTCACATTAACGTTCAAAAACCTCAGAAAGTGAAAATTTCATGCCATGGGATCTTTAAAAAACAGTAAATGAACTTTAAAATCTATCCTGAAACTCACAGGGAGCCAATGCAGTGATTTTAAAACTGGTATTTGTCCTAGTCAGGATACGTGCTGCTGAATTTTGTAATAATTGCAAACCTGAAATCCTCTTTTTGGGAAGACCAGAGAGCAGGACATTACAGTAGTCTATACGGCTGGTGACAAAAGCATCAGTGTCTCTGTATTGGCCTGACGGAGAATAAGGCGAACTCTGGCTATATTTTTTAGGTGATAGAAACCTATTTTTGTGATGTTCTTGATGTGTGGGATAAAAGTCAGCTCAGAGTCAAAAATGACGCCCAGGTTTTTCACTTGAGGAGATGGGTTAAAAGACTGTGCTTGTAGTTTGGATAAAAGTTTCTCTCTCTGAGCCTCAGCACCGATGACTAAAACCTCAGTTTTGTCCTGGTTGAGGGATGAGGAAACCACGTTATAAAATGGGATGTTATAACATGGGATGTTATAACATGGGATGTTATAGCATGGGAAAAAGCTTCATTTTTGCACAATATGCCGTCTTTAATGAAAAATGTAATCTCACCTGCCATATGCACTTTGATCATCTGTCTTGCATTTGGGTCATTTTGGCTTTAAAATTCTTGAAAAATAAACCTTCACTTTTCTGATTTTCTGCTACATATTCATCAATAATCGGTAATAAACTATCAAATGCTTGATTAGCTCAGCTTACAGATCAATGGTACAATTTTTATTACATGATTTATTTGGTTTATTTATTGATTTCCTCTAATCACAGTAACAGGGTTGCAGGTAACAGGGTTGCAAATCCGCACTAATGTTCACTTTATCTCAGGAGGAGAAGCTGTTTAGCTGTTACTGCTAATCAAGAGGAAAAACTTATTTATGCAAATATGTAAAGTCTTAAATATTGTCTTATTCTGATCATTTGCATAACAGGTTTACATGAGGCAGAGTGAGACATTCAATCAAGGCTAACGATGTTATAAAAATATGAAAAATAGAAGAGAAGATAAACCTTTGCTCTGCACATTCTTTTGAAAACTGTTTGATGATGCCAAGTCCAGGGGATCATGTGGTTCACTGTTGATTGATTGATTGATTGATTGATCATGTGGTTCTGCTTTCTTCTTCTTCTACCAGACTAAAAATGTTCTGGTAACAGGGTTGGTGCAGGTTGTGGGACACATGTTCCATGAATAATAATTATTATTTGAAATATTATGTTTATTAAAACAAATGTTCCACAGTTACAAGAGATGGAAATGAAACAAATTATACAAAAAACAAGAGATTTCAATTAAATTTTAACTGGTTTATTTGAGATTCAGTTTGGTCATTAGAGGGGTGGGACAAGAGGAAAATGGCATTTTGGGGGGAACTCCAGACTTATTTGGCATTTTAAAAACTATTTTCAAGCATTCTTTTCTCTTAGTTTTTTAGATTTGGTCTCAGGACAAGTAAATTCACTCAGAAACTGTATGTTTTAGTATTTTGTATGTGGATTATTTCATATTTGAGGGGTGGGATGTAAAATGTCCTCCAATTCTGGAATGACCCATTTATTAATTACAGATATTTAAATTTCTAAATTTAGCTTAACAGACATGCATCCTGACAGTGAGTGGGCTCTCCTCTCCACAGATCTGATCTGTTTTGATCTCGACAATTTTAGAGTAAGGAGGTTTCGAATACAGGAGATACAGGTTAAACACTGAAACATCTAAACGACATCTAAAACCACTCAAGAAGACACGTTTTTGGTGCGAGAGAAGATTATAACATGGTAGAAAGCTCCAGAAAATCTTGTATAGAATTTGCATTACCCCCTCTCTAATTGTTCTGTGTTTGGGGACCAACCCCCCCCCCCCTCCCGGTGCCTGGAGTGCCCCTCACACACAGCCTCATTACTGTGAGGTGCTCGGTTTGTCCCATCAGTATGCAGAGGGTGGAGCTCACCTGATGTAGCTCCTGCTCCCTCTTCACGGCGAGCGCTGGAGGTCAGACCGCCAATTAAGACGGTCCCAGAGCAGCGGCGAGCGCCCGAGCACAGACTGACGGCGGCGTAAAGGGGCGTACTACGCTGTTGTCTATGTTCTAATGTCGTTTACTCGTCACAAACAGACCTGGAGCTGGTTTAGTTTCACTCACACCTTTAAGTCCTGGTCTAGACCTGGTTTAGCATTGGTTTACACCTGGTTAAGACCTGGGTTAGACCTGGTTCGGTCTGGGTTTAGCTGATGTAGTAATATAGTAGACCTGGTTTAGTTCTGGTTGAAACCCGGTTTAGTCCTGGTTTAGATCTGGTTGGTCCTGGATTAGATCTGATTTAGTCTTGGCCTAGTCCAGTTTTAGTCTGGATTTAGTCCTGCTTTTGTCTTGGTTTAGTCGAGGTTTAGTCTTTAGAGTTTTCCTCTCAAACAGAAAACACTCAGTGCCAGATGAGACCTGGTTTAGTTCTGATTAAGTCCCGGTCTAGACCTGGTTTAGAATTGGTTTACACCTGGTTGAGACCTGGATTAGTCCTGTTTAGTTTTGAGTTAACCAGGTTTAGTCCTGGGTTAGACCTGGTTTAGTCCTGGTTTAGCTGATGTGGTAATAGACCTGGTTGAAACCTGGTTTAGTCCTGGTTTAGATCTGGTTAGTCCTGGATTAGTTTCTTTGAGCTCTGAGTTAAACCAGGTTTAGTCCTGGGTTAGACCTGGTTCGGTCCAGGTTTAGCTGATGTAATAATAAACCTGGTTTAGTCCTGGTTTAGATCTGGTTGGTTCTGGATTAGACCTGATTTAGTCTTGGCTTAGTCCGGTTTTAGTCCGGGTTTAGTCCTGCTTTTTTCTTGGTTTAGTCGAGGTTTAGTCTTTAGAGTTTTTCTCTCAAACAGAAAACACTCAGCCAGATGAGACCTGGTTTAGTTCTGATGAAGTCCTGGTCTAGATCTGGTTTAGCATTGGTTTACACCTGGTTAAGACCTGGATTAGTCCTGTTTAGTTCGTTTAGTTAGTCCTGGTTTAGTCCTGGTTTAGTCCTGGTTTAGTGCTGATTTAGACCTGGGTTAGACCTGGTTCGGTCTGGGTTTAGCTGATGTAGTAATAGTAGACCTGGTTTAGTCCTGGTTGAAACCTGGTTTAGTCCTGGTTTAGATCTGGTTGGTTCTGGATTAGACCTGATTTAGTCTTGGCTTAGTCTGGTTTTAGTCCGGGTTTAGTCCTGCTTTTGTCTTGGTTTAGTCGAGGTTTAGTCTTTAGAGTTTTCCTCTCAAACAGAAAACACTCAGTGCCAGATGAGACCTGGTTTAGTTCTGATTAAGTCCCGGTCTAGACCTGGTTTAGAATTGGTTTACACCTGGTTGAGACCTGGATTAGTCCTGTTTAGTTTTGAGTTAACCAGGTTTAGTCCTGGGTTAGACCTGGTTTAGTCCTGGTTTAGCTGATGTGGTAATAGACCTGATTTAGTCCTGGTTGAAACCTGGTTTAGTCCTGGTTTAGATCTGGTTGGTCCTGGTTTAGCTCTGAGTTAAATCAGGTTTAGTCCTGGGTTAGACCTGGTTCGGTCCGGGTTTAGCTGATGTAGTAATATATTAGATCTTGTTTAGTCCTGGATTACACCTGATTTAGTCTTGCCTTAGTCCGGTTTTAGTCCGGGTTTAGTCCTGCTTTTGTCTTGGTTTAGTCGAGGTTTAGTCATTAGTGTTTAGAGTTCTTCTCTCAAACAGAAAACACTCTGTTCCACCTTGTGATGTCATGGTAACACAGGAAGTGCTCCACTGTGTTTTTACACTCCACGCACCTTCACTTGAATCATTTGGATCATTTCAGCCCTGAAATTGCCAATCTCGACTGAACTAAAACCAACAAATGTAGCTGTAAACTTGAAAACTACCACTTCATGACATCACAAGGTGGAACAGAGCATTTTGAGCTTTGGAGATGTAGTTTTAATTTAACATATGTGAATGAATGTATTTTTTAGCTAACAACATTAAAGCACAGCTTAAAACTCACAAGAGTCAACTTTGTGTAATACAGGACATTTAAAGATGCACTGTGGAACTTTTCTGGAGGATAGTCTGTCAACTGCTCGTTTCCATGGAGATGTTATTTTTGCTTTACCTGGAATGGAAGACAAGCAGGTTATAAAAATAATAATGCAAGTCAAAACAAAAGGTGCACTAAGTAATTTTTCTGATAGAGGGTCCTCCACCTGCTCGTCTCCATGGAGATGTTATTGTTTTGCTTCGGATGTTCCGCAGTATGGCATTAAACTTACCTCTCCAGTTATTCATCATCACCAGGCTTAGTTGCAGGCCAGACCTGAGGAAAGACGAGCCAACTCACTGTGAAGATGAACGTTTTTTAAAGCACTATTTCAGCCATGGAAACATACGTCGCCTCTCCGCAGATCTGACCTGTAGGCGTAGCAGTAGCAGTAACATCAGTACTCGAGTTGAGGGGGGGTGGGGATGGGGGTGGCATCCCCCCTGGGGTAAAAAATAGTCAAAATTATCCCTCTTCTAAAACGGGCATCCCTTCTTGTTAAAGAAAATTGTATAATAGTGTCTTTAATGAATTATCAAAGTGTTATATTCTTCTTGAGTTGGTTCATCTCCTGTTGTAAAACCACAGGATGAGATAAGGACAAGGACTGGTCAACTGTTTAAACAAACAATCAATGTGATTACTGATTAGTGAGGAATGTGTGCATGGTAAAGATTAACTGTTGTTGTAAGGCTTGGCTTGGTGTTTTTCCGTTACATGTGATCCTAAATAAAAGGAGGCAACGAGGAGGTGTTCTTTGAGATTTGAGTGTGTGGCCTGGAAGGAGGCAGAGGCGGCTCTGCTTAACAAATGCTACACCTCATTCTCCCTCGTTAACGAGTATAATACTTCTGTGTCTGTTTTCTCATTTGTTCCCTTTTGTTGATGTTTATTAGGAAAAATCCCTAACATAAAATTGGTCCTTCGAGCCGGATCCCAAATCTGCGACGCCGAGGAGGAGCGATGTTGATTGAAGTCTGTGCACAGCCGAGGGTCTACCTCGTTTAAGTCCACGTTTTCCCCGTGGCCGGTCACACTTGGCTCTTCCTCTGCGTGGTAACAAAACGGGATTCGAACTTAAACTGGGACAACTGAGAGACAGGTCAGTCGTATGAGGTACCTGTTGATCACAAGCTAGGATAACGTCATTTCCTAGGCCAGATATCCAGTCAGTGATATCTGAAGACAGGATAACGTAATTTCCTGTACAGAATAGAACGACGTACTGTTCTATAGGTGTAAGATAACGTAATTTCTTACACAGGCTGGAATAGAGATATTCCAGACGGAGTATTCTGTTAAAGAATACTTCTAGCAACAGGCTGGAATAGAGATATTCCAGACGGAGTATTCTGTTAAAGAATACTTCTAGCAACAGGCTGGAATAGAGATATTCCAGACGGAGTATTCTCTTAAAGAATACTTCTAGCAACAGGCTGGAATAGTGATATTCCAGACGGAGTATTCTGTTAAAGAATACTTCTAGCAACAGGCTGGAATAGAGATATTCCAGACGGAGTATTCTGTTAAAGAATACTTCTAGCAACAGGCTGGAATTGTAACATATTCCAGATGGAGTATTTTGGTGGCAGCAAATACTTCTAGCAAACTGAATGTGTGTCGTGAAAGAAGTGTGCAAAGAGTGTTTGGAAAAGTTGAGAATTTGAAAACCTTGGACGGCTCTGCCCGAAACCTACCGGTGTAAACAAAAAGCAGAGCAGTTCATAGGGACGAGAATTCTCATACTCTTCATTGAGGACTTTTAGGTGAAAGAACAAAAGAATCTAAAACGTGTGAGATTTTCTGGGAGTGTACCCCGAGTCTATGACCGCATATCCTATATGTAGAAGCTTGTCATAGAAGGAAATTTCATATGGTCCGTTGGAGTCATTTTCTTTTTGTTCTGGATCAAAATCATAGTGTAAAATGGGACAGTGTTGTTCATGTTGTAGAAGGGAGGAAAATGAGTTCTGGAGAGATGCTAAAGTTATGAGAGAGAATTTGCCAGGCTCAACCAAATATTTAAAGAAATGGAGTAAAAGGTACGATTTTAACGGAAAATTGAATGTACCTGAATGTTCGCAGTTGGTTCAGAGATTATAGAGAAAAGACAGAATTAAGAGAAGAAAATGAGGAAACTCATTATGCAAGAAAATGGTTAGAGATGGCGGAAAAAAGACAGAAAAGAAGAATAGAAAATGGGACACTTTGCACTGTAGTAAGACCAGATGATAATGATGGAACAAAGTACCAGTACGCCCTAGATTGCCAGAAGAGATAGGAGTAGCTGAGGGGCCACAACTGATAAGACAGGGTGAAACACAAAACATGGGAGAACCACACAGAACAGCACCATTGTATCCAAATTTAGATGAACTAATGACACAACCACCACCAGACTATCCAGGTCCATCTAATAATCCGTTCCTGGATCAGTCATGCATGAAATTAACAGGAAACATAAATACACCAGTAGCAAAGAAGACACGTTCACATGTTAGTATGGCAGATCAAGATTGGAGTAAAACTTTTTACAGAGCATGTTCTAAAACCTCAAGATGATATTGAAGGATGTATTACAGCGATCACTGATTTGCAATTAAATTACAGGTTGAATGGCAGTGAAATGCAGAGAGTCTTAATGAAACTTTTAGGACTAAATTGGCACAGAGTAAAAGGAGACTGGTCTCCAATGGAAGACCATAATGGTAACTGTAGAATTAGACCCCATGGTACTGTCATGGTCAGTCTAAACCCAGTGTTTGATAACATGTGAAATAATTGGCCTCAACATGTAAATTACACAACTATAACTCAAACTAAACAAGAACCAGGAGAAAGTTGTCAAAACTTTCGAGCCAGAATGTATAAAGTATTTAAAGATAATAGTGGGATACCAGAAAATGCTGATCCCCATGGAGTGTTTCAACAACTTAAAACAGCACTCCTTAATGGATTCACTACTGATATCCAAAATTGGGTCCAAAAACACGGTGTAACTTAAACAACCTGTACCTGTAACTTAAACTTACAGGTACACTAGATGATGTAATGGCATATGCCATTCATGCAGAAAAACAGATAAGAGATAAGAAGCTCAAAAGTGCTTCAGAAGTGTATGTGACAGAAGGTCAGCAGGAGGTGTATGTTTTTAACCAGCAGAGAAATCGCAGAGAGAACAGAAAGCCACAGAGAAGGTCGAATGAAGGTCGGAGTAAGTTGAATATTGACGAGAGAGAGAGAGAGATAAGAATGAAGGAAGATGCTATTTGAGTCATAAAAAGGGACAATTGGCAAGGAATTTGGGGGAAGAAAAGAGGACAGTGATAGTGAGGAGGAGATAAAGGATTTTAAGAAAAAGAGTAGTGCATGACTAGAGAAGGAAAAATAGGAGAAGTTAAAGGAAGCAATAGAAGAAGCAAAAAATCAAAAGAAACAATTCAAATTATTTGATAAATTCCACAACAAAGTTGATCAACTTAATTTTAATCCAGATGACTATGATTGTGTAATTAATTTGGCTTTACAGGATGTTAATCCTAACCAAAAGACCAGAAATTACTCTATTAGTAAATGGAGTCACTATGGTATTTTTATGTGACACCGGAGCTGAAAGAACAGTTTTGAAAAATACCAGAGGAATTGAAACCTCAGGAAAAACAATTAGAGTAAAATCAGCAAATGGTATTGTTAAAACAAGTAACATTAGTAAACCAGTAAATATAATGTTACCAGGAGAAAAACAAACGCTACTGCAAATTGAAATAGTGTTAGCTCCAGACTGCCCACATAATCTGGCAGGAAGAGATTTGTTAACAGCATTACAACTATCTGTAGTACCGTGTATTGATGGTACAATGAAAGTACAGCAAATTGAAGTTGAAAATGGCTGTACAATCACAAAAAGAGTCATATTACTATTAGACCTTAGACATCACAAGTGGAGGGCTAATAGACGTACCCCAAGAACTTTTAGACATGATGGAAGCGAGGTTAGAACCTGGCTATGATGCAATGTTGAAAGATGACCTACATGTGACTTTAAGATTCAATCACATCCCAGGTCCAGACCCTCCCTATGATGAAGCTGTAAAAAAGTTAGGTCCACAGAAAGTAATGATTAACCTACTTTACTGAAAGATCAAACAGCATTTATGGGAGGAGAATTGTCAAAAGAAGCACTAAATTTATTACAAGGACACAGAACACCACATGTGTCATTGGCAAAATCTAAAAGAATGGCATGGAAAAAATTTGAATCATGAAATGAGAAGAGTCAAAAATATGACTCTATGGCAAAGTACAACTGATCCAGATATTTTTATGAATCTAGAAACTGGATATTATAGGGAAAATTGAATTGGATATCACATGCCGATCCAATGGTTCATATCACAGAACAAGAATGAGAAATATTTACACTCACAAAAGAGGAAGAATTGAGTTTGGCTGAACTTCCTCTGTCTCTGTGGAGTAAAGGCCCCACAGACGTAGATTTAATGAAAGGTGTTATACCAGTAAAAATTAGACCTAAAACTGAACAAAGATCCAAAATAAGGCAATATCCACTGAAACTAGATGCCGAACAAGGAATAGCACCTGTGATAGAAGAGCTAAAACAAGCAGGAATAATTGTTCCTCGCCCAGAACAGTTATATAGTGATGTAACACACCCATACTTCCAGTTAAAAAAGCGCCACCATCTGAAATCTGGAGAATGGTGCAAGATTTAAGAGCAATTAATGAAGCTGTATATCAAAGGGCACCAAATGTCCCTAATCCACATACTTTATGAAATTCCCTAGAACTAGATAATTGTTTTATTTTTATAGTAATAGATCAGAGTAATGCATTTTGGTCAATTGCAATTGATAAGGATAGTCAATTTTGGTTTTCATTTAAATTTAAGGAATAGAAATACACATTAACTAGATTTCCACAAGGTTACTGTGAATTTCCAACAATATTTTCAGAAGTAATTACTAATTGTTTAGCTAATTTTGAACCTCCATGTTAAAGTAAAATCTTAGCTTACATGGATGATATTTTTATTGCATCAAAATCACAGGAAAATTGTAAAATTGATACATTAACTTTACTTAAGTTTTTGCCAGAAACTAAGAAACAAATGATGTCATTTTTGGGACTTTGTAATTACTGTAGGTGTTGGATTCCAGAATATTCATTATTGACGAGACCATTGTTAGATGCAATCTATGATAAACCAATGGCAATGACAGATAAAGTAATCTGGACAAATGACGTTGACAAAGCATTTAGAAAAATTAACAAGTTCCACAGTTTTAGCATTACCAGATTATAGGAAACCTTTTACACAGATAGTAGATTGTTACAAAGGACACATGACATCAGTTCTAACACAGAAATATGGAGGGAAAATGCGACCTGTAGCATTTTATTCAAGTAAATTAGACCCGGTGGCTGCAGACGCTCCATCGTGTGTACAAGCAGTAATAGCAGCTGCATTAGCAGTGCAATCATCAGCTGAGATTGTGTTATTGCATACTTTGCATTTACTAGTACCTCTTGCTGTGGCTGCCCTGTTATTGCAGACTAAAATGACATTTTTGTCACCAGCTCGTCATCTCTCCTGCATGACTATATTGTTATCGCAACCACATATTAAAATAGACAGATGTACAACTTTAAATCCGTCTACTTTAATGCCAACAAGTGGAGATGGTAAACCACATGACTGTATAGCAGAAACAGAATTAGTTTACAAACCAAGACCAAATCTACAAGATACACCTCTGACAAGTGGAGAGACTATATTTGTAGATGGTTCTGCAAGAAAAAATTTAGAGGGGAAAAACTGTGTAGGTTATGCAATAACAACAGTTAATAGTTTACTACCATCACATTTGTCAGCACAAGCTGCAGAATTAGTAGCAGGCAGAGAAGCGATACTAGCAGCTCAGACTACAGACACACTGACACAGGAAATACATACAGACATAGATGGGGAGATTTTACAGTCCATGCAACAATAAGCTTCGCACTTAGAGAAACAAGCTTGGTTAAATAAAGGAGCTACTTTAAACAAATTAAACATGTATATTGGTCCCAATGACAAACCTTGGTTACCCCGTTCACTGTATAACTGGGTGGCTAGGGTGAGTCATGGGGTATCCCATGCCTCAAGAGGGGGTATGGTGGCACTAGTAGAATCATATTTTAACATAGTAGAGTTTAGTACATACTTAAAAAAAAATTTTGTAGATAATGTTTAATTTGCATTAAAAAAAACTATGAAAGAAACAGGAAGACAATGGCCAGATTGTATAGAATTAGTGCAGATGAATATGCACATTTTGCCAGCTGAAGGAAAAGGCTTATCACCTTTTGAAATATTATATGGAAGACCTTTTAGATTGCCAGATTTACATCTAAAAGAAAAAGACAGACCAGATTTAGAACAGACGTTAGCAGATTTTATGAGGCATTCTTTGGAAAAGCGACAATGTGTAACCACAAATAATCTACCTGATGAAACCTTCTCTCCTCAGGGGGAGAGACTGATCAGACCTGGTGACTACGTGTTTGTAAAAGCCATAAAGAGGAAACACTGGATACAACCCCGGTGGGAGGGGCCCTATCACGTGCTGTTAACCACCCCCACCGCTGTGAGGATCGCTGAGAGACCAACTTTTATTCACCTCTCACACTGCAAACATCGCCTGATGAGTGAACTGGCGTCCATAGCTCCAGAGGAGAAATCCGACTGCAAAGGGGAGTAACTGGGAAATAGATGGTTACTTGTCTCAAGGCAACGGCCTTGTCGGGAGAAGAAACCACCGTATCCCTGGAGCCTAGCGGAACGACCAGTCTTCATTTAGGTTTTTGTTTGACTGAACTTGTGAAAATGGCTAACGACTACGTCACCAGAAAAAACATGCTCATCACCATTTTAATTATGTTAATGTTCATTCTAATCCCATGGCTGTGTCTGAAAGGCCAAATCTTGGACAGCGTTAACATGGCTAAACGAACTACAGATGATCGATACTGTGACCACCATAAACTGATGTGAGAATTTAGAAGTAAAACTTTGATAAACAGGGGGAATATGTTAAAGAAAATTGTATAATAGTGTCTTTAATGAATTATCAAAGTGTTATATTCTTCTTGAGTTGGTTCATCTCCTGTTGTAAAACCACAGGATGAGATAAGGACAAGGACTGGTCAACTGTTTAAACAAACAATCAATGTGATTACTGATTAGTGAGGAATGTGTGCATGGTAAAGATTAACTGTTGTTGTAAGGCTTGGCTTGGTGTTTTTCTGTTACATGTGATCCTAAATAAAAGGAGGCAACGAGGAGGTGTTCTTTGAGATTTGAGTGTGTGGCCTGGAAGGAGGCAGAGGCGGCTCTGCTTAACAAATGCTACACCTCATTCTCCCTCGTTAACGAGTATAATACTTCTGTGTCTGTTTTCTCATTTGTTCCCTTTTGTTGATGTTTATTAGGAAAAATCCCTAACACTTCTTCCATCCCTTGTGGCATTTTGTGGCATGAAAATCCCTCACCTTTTGGCGAAATTCACCGTTTTGAAGTCAAAATAGGTGACCAACGTGAATCGTGGCCAGTGCCAATCATAGGCCGAATTGCGCTCCGGCTTCCAATCATGTGGCAGCATACCCACCAATCATGACGATTAGCGTTGTTGTGTTTGCGCCTGTTCGCCGAACAGCTGTGAGCGAGTCCCGTTAATATGTACGCTACGTTAATGCTACGTAAGAAGGAACTCTCGCCTCGGGACTCGGGATAATTATGTCGGTTTCCACGCACATACACGTGGATACGCGAATTATCGGACAACACCGCAAACTACGGAGCTGACCGTGTTCTTATGGGGTGAGTTATATTATCATATTATTTCTGCATCAAAGGGACATATTAGCTGACAGCAGGGGCCCAGGACTAAACCGGGACTAAACCAGGACTAAACCAGGTCTAAACCAGGACGAAATCAGGTCTAAACCAGGTCTAAATCAGGACTAAACCAGGTCTAAGCCAGGACTAAACCAGATCTAAATCAGGACTAAACCAGGTCTAAACCAGGACTAAACCAGGAATAAACCAGGTATAAACCAGGATTAAACCAGGTCTAAACCAGGTCTAAATCAGGTCTAAACTTGGTCTAAATCAGGACTAAACCAGGTCTAAACCAGGACTAAACCAGGACTAAACCAGGTCTAAATTAGGACTAAACCAGGACTAAGCCAGGATTAAACCAGGTCTGAACGAGGAAGGTGTGTGTGTGTGTGTGTGTGTGTGTGTGTGTATATGTGTGTGTGTGTGTGTGTGTGTGTGTATGTGTGTGTGTGTGTGTATGTGTGTGTGTGTGTGTGTGTGTGTGTGTATAGGTGTGTGATAACATATATCTTGTGTATTACTGAATTACTGAATGATTATATGGACTTTCCCGCTGGAAAATATGTCACATAAATGAAAAATTTCACCATCCCCCCTGGTTTCATTTTACAACTCGACTACTGAGTAACATCACCACGGAGACAAGGAAGTGGCAAATTCTCCAGCTTTAAATGTAAATGACAACACAGATTTGTGCGAATTGGAAGTCTGGTGGGTAATTTATGCGGCCGTCCCCGAGGAGAGGTTTAGTCTCATTATGGGCTGGAAGTTTGGGAGACATCTTGATTTTTAGTTGTCCTGCTGCCGCTGAGTTTAACACATTTGAGCCGAGTCCAAGACGGCGTGTGGACTGGCACCGGGACGGAGCGACTGGCACTGGGACAGAGTATAAATATAAGCACTGTTTTAATGTAGAGGACGCCATGAGACTGTGTTTAGAATAACAATGTCAGACCAGCGGAACCAGGAAAGATACGAACAAATGAGGAGGTGGATAAATTATCTTGTGAGCTTTTAGCCATGTTATAATGTTACTAGGGCTGTCAGTTTAACATGTTAATTAGATGAATTAATTACAATGCAAATTAACAGGTTATAAAAATTAACGCAATTAATTTTGAGCGGCAATTCAATGCGCTCATTTTTAAATTTGGCGTGCGGCGAGCAAATCGCTGCCAGGGCCTTTGAACGGCAATTTTATTTATAAAAGAATGAAGACGGGACGATCAACAAGAACGCCGTAAAAAAGAATTTTCCGATCACCGAAGCTGCTCCAGTCTGACGGATCATTTGAACGATAAACACGTCCGGACAAGTTCCATCGTTACCGGTGATAGGGCGAGTGTTAGCGCAGTTCACCAAACCACCAAACCACCAAACCAACAAACCACCAAAACACCAAACCACCAAACCACCAAACCACCAAAGCAACAAACCACCAAACCACCAAACCACCAAACTACCAAACCAACAAACCACCAAACCAACAAACCAACAAACCACCAAACCAACAAACCACAAAACCAACAAACCAACAAACCAACAAACCAACAAACCACTAAACCACCAAACCACCAAACCACCAAACCAACAAACCACCAAACCAACAAACCACCAAACCAACAAACCAACAAACCACCAAACCACCAAACCAACAAACCAACAAACCACCAAACCAACAAACCACCAAACCACCAAACCACCAAACCAACAAACCACTAAACCAACAAACCAACAAACCAACAAACCACCAAACCACCAAACCAACAAACCAACAAACCACTAAACCAACAAACCAACAAACCACTAAACCAACAAACCCACAAACCAACAAACAACTAAACCAACAAACCCACAAACCAACAAACCACTAAACCAGCAAACCACCAAACCACCAAACCACCAAACCACCAAACCAACAAACCACCAAACCACCAAACCACCAAACCACCAAACCAACAAACCACCAAACCAACAAACCAACAAACCACCAAACCAACAAACCAACAAACCACCAAACTACTAAACCAACAAACCACCAAACCACCAAACCACTCAAAATGTGATTAAGTAGATTAATTAATTACAAATCCTGTAATTAATTAGATTAATTTTTTAATCGCTTGCCAGAACTAGTTATAATGTTCTTTCCTCAAAAATAGACCTGGAGTTGTGTATAATTCAAAGGTTGAAGTAGAACAGAGCGTTTTTTATTTGAGAAGAAGAACTCAGCCCAAATGTGCAGGTTCATGTGTTAAACGTGTGAGAATGAACCAAAACACAACCCCAGGTCTGTTTGTGACGAGGAGAGGACATTATAAACCTCTCCAGCTCTCTCCAGACTGATCTGTGTGTCACCGTGAATTGAGTTGAACCCTTTATCAGTCTACATCTGCTCCCACTGAAAGCATCTGGGAAACGTCATGACGATTGTTTCAGTGTGATTGGTCGAAGCGTCACAGCAGTGAAACAAGATGAAAAATCAAACTTTTGTTCCATCCAGTTGAGAGAAAAGCACAGACGTAATATTATCTTGTCTTTTAATATGCATTCTCCCTTTAATCAATAAATATAAATACAAATACAAATACATCTCCCCTGTCCACAAATCCAGTCAGTGTCATTTAAATGACACTGACACGGCTATTAAATTGACAGATAAATGACACTGGCACTGCTGCTTAAACAGCCATGTAATTGTCATTTATGTGTCATTTAAGCAGTCGTGTCAGTGTCATTTAAGTGTCATTTAAGCAGTCATGTCAGTGTCATTTAAATGTCATTTAAACAGCAGTGTCATTGTCATTTAAGTGAAATTTAAGCAGCAGTGTCATTGTCATTTAAGTGTCATTTAAGCAGCAGTTTCACTGTCATTTAAGCGTCATTTAAGCAAACATGTCAGTGTTATTTAAGTGTCATTTAAGTGTCAATTTAAGCAGCAGTGTCACTGTCATTTATGTGTCATTTAAGCAGCCGTGTCATTGTCATTTAAGTGTCATTTAAGCATTCGTGTCATTGCCATTTAAGTGTAATTTTAAGCAGCAGTGTCATTGTCATGTATGTGTAATTTAAGCAGCAGTGTCATTGTTGTTTAAGTGTCATTTAAGCAGCAGTGTCATTGTTGTTTAAGTGTAATTTTAAGCAACCGTGTCAGTGTTATTTAAGTGTCATTTAAGGGTTAATTTAAGCAGCAGTGTCACTGTCATTTATGTGTCATTTAAGCATCAGTGTAATTTAAGTGTCATTTAAGCACCTTCACCTTCAGCTTCCGCACAAACCTCAATGCTACAATGTGATTAGACTTAAACTTTATTGATCCACAAGGGAAATTGTTTGAAATGTCACTGGTGATCAGTCGCCCTCCACCTTATAATCGTTCAGAAAATAGCACACTGTAACATTGGCCTTTTCAAATGAATTGAGTTCAGTATCGTAAAAATCTCATCCAGGTCCATTTGAACAAGAACATTAACATCCACATTAGGACCACACTGGAACTAAATCTGGATCTAAACCTGTTCTGATCTCTTATAGCCTCACAGATCTCGTCCCCTCGAGCTCCGCCTCCCCTGGTGTGATCGCCGTCATAGTGAAGTGCGTTTGGCGGCGGCCATCTTGGAGCCCCATAAATCTCCCCCCTGACAGTGATGCATTCAAAGTCTGCGATGGAATCCGTTTAACGAGCACTTATCTCTGCCAAAATGTGTTACCCACATCCATAGAAACACGGAACCTGGCAACGCGCCGGAGCCGGGGATGACTGATGCCTCAGCTCCGTCACAAACAACGTTAACTTGGACCAACCGCAACAGTTTTATGAAAGTCCCGCTGGGTTTGAGCTGATGTTCAGAACAGCCACGCTAATGACAATAACGACAGTCGAGTCTGTTAGAGGAGAAAGAAAACTGGTTTAGACCTGGTTTAGACCTGGTTTAAAACTGGTTTAAAACTGGTTTAGACCTGGTTTAGACCTGGTTTAGACCTGGTTTAGACCTGGTTTAAAACTGGTTTAGACCTGGTTTAAAACTAGTTTAAAACTGGTTTAAAACTGGTTTAAAACTGGTTTAGACCTAGTTTAAAACTGGTTTAAAGCTGGTTTAGACCTGGTTTAGACCTGGTTTAAAACTGGTTTAGACCTGGTTTAAAACTGGTTTAAAACTGGTTTAGACCTGGTTTAAAACTGGTTTAAAACTGGTTTAAAACTGGTTTAGACCTGGTTTAGACCTGGTTTAGACCTGGTTTAAAACGGGTTTAGACCTGGTTTAGACCTGGTTTAAAACCGGTTTAAAACTGGTTTAGACCTGGTTTAGACCTGGTTTAGACCTGGTTTAAAACTGGTTTAGACCTGGTTTAGACCTGGTTTAGACCTGGTTTAAAACTGGTTTAAAACTGGTTTAGACCTGGTTTAAAACTGGTTTAGACCTGGCTTAGACCTGGTTTAGACCTGGTTTAGACCTGGTTTAGTTCTGGTTATGTCTTATTCGTGATTTACAATCTCTTTTGTCCTGCTTGAGCCATAGTATAGTACTGGATTAGATCTGGTTTAAATCCTGGTCTAAATCTGGTTTAGAATTGGTTTACTTGGATTAGTCCTGGTTAGATCTAAGTTAAACCTGTTTTAGTCCTAGGTTAGACATGATTTGGTCCAGGTTTAGCTGATGTAATAATATTAGACATGGTTTAGTACTGATTTTGTCCTGGTTGGTCCTGGATTAGACTTGATTTTGTCTTGTCTTAGTCTGGATTGAGTCCTGGTTTAGTCCTGATTTATATCTGGTTGGTCCTGGATTAGACCAGATTTAGTCCTGGTTAGTCTTGGTTTAGTCTTGATTTAGTCCTGGATTAGTCCTGATTTAGTCCCGGTGTAGTCTTGGTTTAGTCCTGGTGTAGTCCCAGTTTAGTCTTGACTTAGTCCTGGATTAGTCCTGATTTAGTCCTGGTTGAGTCTTGGTTTAGTCCTGCTTTAGTCCTTGTTTAGTCCTGCTTTAGTCCCGGTTGGTCCTGGTTGAATCTTGGTTTAGTCCTGCTTTAGTCCTGCTTTAGTCCTGGTTGAGTCCTGGTTGAGTCCTGGTTGAGTCCTGGTTTAGTCCTGGTTTAGTCCTGGTTTAGACCTGGTTTAGTCCTGGTTTAGTCCTGCTTTAGTCCTGCTTTAGTCCTGGTTTAGTCCTGATTTAGTCCTGCTTTAGTCCTGGTTTAGTCCTGATTTAGTCCTGCTTTAGTCCTGCTTTAGTCCTGGTTTAGTCCTGGTTTAGTCCTGGTTTAGTCCTGATTTAGTCCTGGTTTAGTCCTGGTTTAGTCCTGGTTTAGTGCAGATCTTGTGAGGTGGTTTAAACATATTTTCTTAATCCTGAATATTATTTGTTATTTAAACGATCATGTTCCATAAGCAGCTCCTCCTCTTTTGGACCTCCTCTATCTCCTTCTCACAGGGACCTGGATCTGCTGAAACACGAACGAGTCTGACGGGAGAAGATCAGATTTTCTATTTTCTCACTCTTAGACAAAAAAAAATCTAAACTTAAAGAGGAGGTATCACACTTCTATGGAGTATTAACCGAAACACAACACCACGTCCATCCATCCATGTTCTTCCTCTTATCCGGGGCCGGGTCGCCGGGGCAACAGTCTAAACAGGGACTCCCAGACTTCCTTCACCCCGGACACTTCCTCCAGCTCCTCCGGGGGGAACCCAAAGGTGTTCCCAGGCCAACCGGGACACATAGTCCCTCCAGTGTGTCCTGGTCTTCCCCGGGGCCTCCTCCCGGTGGGACATGCCCGGAACACCTCCTGAGGGAGGAGTCCAGGAGGCGTCCGGAACAGACGCCCGAGACACCTCAGCTCTACTCCGACCAGACCAGGTCTAAACTGGGACTAAACCAGGTCTAAACTGGGACTAAACCAGGACTAGACCAGGTCTAAACTGGGACTAAACTGGGACTAAACCAGGTCTAAACCGGGACTAAACCAGGTCTAAACTGGGTCTAAACCAGGTCTAAACTGGGTCTAAACCAGGTCTAAACTGGGACTAAACCAGGACTAAACCAGTTCTAAACTGGGTCTAAACCAGGTCTACACTGGGACTAAACCAGGACTAAACCAGGTCTAAACTGGGACTAAACCAGGACTAGACCAGGTCTAAACTGGGACTAAACCAGGACTAGACCAGGTCTAAACTGGGACTAAACTGGGACTAAACCAGGTCTAAACCGGGACTAAACCAGGTCTAAACTGGGTCTAAACCAGGTCTAAACTGGGACTAAACCAGGACTAAACCAGTTCTAAACTGGGTCTAAACCAGGTCTACACTGGGACTAAACCAGGACTAAACCAGGTCTAAACTGGGTCTAAACCAGGTCTACACTGGGACTAAACCAGGTCTAAACTGGGACTAAACCAGGACTAAACCAGGTCTAAACCAGGACTAAACCAGGTCTAAACTGGGTCTAAACCAGGTCTAAACTGGGACTAAACCAGGTCTAAACCGGGACTAAACCAGGTCTAAACTGGGTCTAAACCAGGTCTAAACTGGGACTAAACCAGGACTAAACCAGTTCTAAACTGGGTCTAAACCAGGTCTACACTGGGACTAAACCAGGTCTAAACTGGGACTAAACCAGGACTAAACCAGGACTAAACCAGGCCCAAACCAGGTCTAAACTGGGTCTCAACCAGGTCTAAACTGGGACTAAACTGGGACTAAAACCAGGACAAAACCAGGACTAAACCAGGTCTAAACTGGGACTAAACCAGGTCTAAACTGGGTCTAAACCAGGTCTACACTGGGACTAAACCAGGACTAAACCATGTCTAAACCAGGTCTAAACCGGGACTAAACCAGGTCTAAACTGGGTCTAAACCAGGTCTAAACTGGGACTAAACCAGGACTAAACCAGTTCTAAACTGGGTCTAAACCGGGTCTAAACTGGGACTAAACCAGGACTAAACCAGTTCTAAACTGGGACTGAACCAGGATATACTATAATAATAATAGTGACAGTACTAATGATGTAAAGGTCAAACATTTGCTCAAGAAAAAACAGAAATGAGAAATGGGAGAAATGAAAGGCCAAATGTTTAGGGGGGGAAAAAAAGACTAGACTTGATACTCAATACTGATGACTAAAAACGAAACAAAAATGTGATTTTCAACATTAAGTCTTCATTTATTTTTTCCCATGTGGCCTTATATCTGTATAATCCTCTAAAGCTTTTCTGGAAATGTTCTTTTTTAGTATTGATACCTGCGAAAAATCTCGTTTCAATCCTAGTTTTAGTCTCAAACGCGCACGGACAACATCTAAAACCTCTTCAGTCGTGTTTTTGGTGAAGGAACGACGTTATAACACGGGAGAACGCTCCAAAAAGTGGATTTACCAGAACACCAGGAGGTTTCCACATGGCCACCTCGGACTGGGTTTAGACTTCACTCTCCGGGAGAGAACGGGACCTCTGAGCTCTCCTCTGAGTCGTGTGAAACTGGATTTAAAGATTATTTAAATCACTTTCACTTCGGGCGATTTATAACAGAATCCCATCGACCCCCGGGCAAAGAACCACCAGCCCCGACGTTCCGTACCCACCGAGAACACCGGAGGATCAGGGCGATTTACCGCGTATTTAGAGAGGCCGATGAAAGGTCTGATATGACACAAAACGGACTCTTGAGAGCTTTAAGTCGAGTTCTAACGATGTTTCCTCCTCAAAAACACACCTGGAGTCGTGTTTGTTTCATTCTCATGTTTAAGGAACTCTTTATTATTCATCTGTAACATCTCCAACACTCCAAACGCTCTGTTCCACCTCGTGATGTCATGAAGCGATGGTTTTCAAGTTAACATTAACGTGTCTTTCTCTCTCTCTCTCTCTCTTCCTCGTGTCTCTCTCTCCTCCCTTTCCACTCCTCCCTCTCTCTCTCTCTCTCCTCCATTTACACTCCTCTTTCTCCTCCTTTTCCACTCCTCCATTTCTCTCTCTCCTCCCTTTCCACTCCTCCCTCCCTCTCTCTCCTCCCTTTCCACTCCTCCCTCTCTCTCTCTCTCTGTCCTCCATTTCCACTCCTCCCTCTCTCTCTCTCTCTCTCTCCTCCCTTTCCACTCCTCCCTCTCTCTCTCTCCTCCCTTTCCACTCCTCCCTCTCTCTCCACCATTTCCACTCCTCCCTCTCTCTCTTTCTCTCTCTCTCCTCCCTCTCCCTCCCTCCCTCTCTCCCTCCCTCCCTCCCTCCCTCCCTCTCTCTCTCTCTCTCTGATTTCCACCTTCAGATTGTCAGATATCTTCCCGCTGTCTCTGCACTTTCAGAGGCACTTATGATCTCATCTTCTGTCTGCGGCTGAAGATGAACAAACTCTCTTCAGAATTCTCTCTCTTCATAATTTCTCTCTTTTTCTCTCTTCCCTGTCTCTTTCTCTCTCTTTTCGTCATGTCTCTCTCTTCCTCGTCTCGCTCTCTCTCTTTTCCTTGTGTATCTCTCTTCCTTGTGCCTTTCAATCTCTCTCTCCTTTCCCGGTCTCTCTTTCTCTCTCTTCTTAATTTCTCTCTCTTTCTCTCTCTTCTTAATTTCTTTTTCTCTCTCTCTTCCCTGTCTCTTTCTCTCTCTCCCTTCCTCATGTCTCTCTCTTCCTTGTCTTGCTCTCTCTCTTCCTCGTCTCGCTCTTCCTCTTCTCGCTCGCTCCCTTCCTTCCTAATTTCTCTCTTTCTCTCTCTTCCCTGTCTCTCTCTCTGTCTCTCTTCCTTGTGTCTCTCTTTCTCTCTCTCTCTTCCTCTTCCTCCCCCTCTCTCTATCCCTCATGTCTCTCTCTCTATCTTTTTTTCATTGTGTATCTCTCTTCCTAATTTCTCTCTTTTTCTCTCTTCCCCGTTTCTCTCTCTCTCTCCCTCTCCCTCTTGTGTCTCTCTCTTTTCCTTGTGTGTCTCTTTTCCCTGAAGTTTATATTTATGTTTGATTAGTTGTAAAATAATTGTGTTTATGAATCTGTTGAAAATGCAATTTATCATTTATGAAAATTTATCAAAATATCTGAATAAACTAAAAACACAAAGAAAATGTGACTAACCTAAAGTCACATGTTCCTCCTCTCTCTCTCTCTCTCTCTCTCTCTCCTTCCTTCTCTCTCTCTCTCTCTCTCCCTCCCTCCTCTCCCTCTCCTCATCTCCCCTCCTATCCCTCTTTTATCCTCTCTCCTTCCCTTTTCTCTCTCTTTCTCTCCCTCCTCTCTCCTCCCCTCTCTCCCTCTCTCTTCTCCTCCGCCTCCTTTCTCTCTCCGTCTCCTCCCCCCTCTCTTTTCCTCTCTCCTTTGCTTCTCTCTCTCCTCTCTGTCTCTCTCCTCCTCTCTCTCTCTTCTCCTCGTCTCTCTCTCTTCTCATCGTCTCTCTATCCTCTCTCTCTCCTCCTCTCTCTCTCCTCATTTTTTTATTTTTATTTATTTATTTATTTATTTCAGGGACAGTGCACATTAATAAACATTTGCATGTAAATATGCCAGAATTAGCCTGAGGGCTATTTTTCATCTGTTGTCCCGGACAGGTGTAACATGTCAAACCTACAAGAAGTAAACTAGAATAAAATAGAATAAACAGGGTTAATATTTACACTCTAAAATCCTTCATACATACAGTCACATACAGCTCCATGCAGTTCTATACAGACATAAAACCACATTCCGCCACATACATTCATTTCCAGCCACAAACACTATATACCATTAAGAGCATCACATACACATACATACAGACTCATACAATCAAAGCCAAACAACAGTAACACACAAGAGGCAGGATGGCGACAGGGGCATCGGGAGGTGGATGTTAGTGGTGACAGGACTGACTCTCAATTAACCATTTCTTTAAGTGGAATTTAAATGAGGTGTAAGTGGGGAGGTTTCTGATTGTGGTGGGGGTGGTGTTCCAGTCATGGGCAGCTTGCACAGAGAAGGAGGTTTGGCCAAAGAGACTTTTTCTGAGGGGGATGATACAGTCCCCTCTCGATGCCCCTCTGGTTCTGCTGTGTTCTGACGTCCTGATGTGAAGAAACTGTGTGAGTGGAGGAGATGACAAGACATGAATGATTTTATATGTGAGACACAGATGAGCAAATTTGACCAGGTTTTCCCAGTTAAGTAGATTGTGTTTTTGCAGGATTGGACAGTGGTGATAAGAGTGGGGTTTCCGGTCCAGAGTTTTGATGGTGCGTTTATAAAGAGAGTGGATGTAGCAGTTGAGTGAGACCAGACAGTAAGTGATGTGAGACAGTATCATGGAGTGCATAAACATTTTAGCTGACTTAGCTTAGTTGCTGAGATTGAATTTGATACGATTACTGACCATTTTTATGTGGGATTTGAAAGAGAGTTTTGAATCAAGGATGACACCGAGATATTTATATTCATGGACCACCTGGAGCTGTTCACCGCACCTCATCTCTCTCTCTTCTCCTAGTCTCTCTCTCTTCTCATCGTCTCTCTCTCTTCTCATCGTCTCTCTATCCTCTCTCTCTCTTTCTCTCTCTCTCCTCTCTCTCTCCCTCTCCCCTCTCTCTTTCTCTCTCTCTTCTCTCTATCTCCTCTCTCCTCCCCTCTCTCTCTCTTCTCTCTCTCTCTCTACCTCTCTTTCTCTCTCCCCCCTCTCTCTCTCTCTCCCCTTCTCTCTCTCTCTCTTCTCTCTCTCTCTCTACCTCTCTTTCTCTTTCTTCTCCCTCTCTCTCTCCCTTTCTCTCTCTCTCTTTCTCTCTCTTTGTCTTCTCCCTCTCTCTCTCCCCTTCTCTCTCTCTCTCTTTGCTCTCTCTCTCCTCTCTCTCTCTTTCTTCTCCTCTCTCTCTCTCTCTCTCTCCCTCTCTCCCCTTCTCCCTCTCTCTCTCTCTCTCCTCTTGAGTTGATGATGGACTTTGGGGCTTTGTTTTCTCTCGCCGGTCATTAGTGTCAGGGGCGTGGGAGGGCACATATGTCTTCCTCTCTCTCCATCTCCCTCACTCTTTCTCTCTCTCCCTCTCTCTCTCTCTCTCTCTCTCTCTCTCCCTCCCTCCCTCTCTCTCTCCGTGGGCCTCGGACGTTCATCTGTTCGGATCAATGATAATAACCGCCCAGAACTGCTTCATAACACAGGCTCATGGAGAGTATCACTCTGTCCATCTCTCTCTCTCTCTTCTCCATTTTTTCTCCTCCCCCACCCCTCTCTCTCCTCTCTTTCTCTCTCTCTTCATCCTTCCTTTCTCCACTTTCCACCTTCTACACCTCCCACCTCTTCCTCCCTCCGTCTCTCTCTTCCTCTTTCTAGTACACCCCCTCTCTCCCTCCATCCATCACATTTACTTCCTTTCTCTCCTTCTCTCTCTCTCTCTCTCCTACCCTCTCCTTCTCTCTCTCTCTCTCTCTCTCTCTCTCCTTCTCTCTCTCTCTCTGTCTTTCTCTTCCTCTGTCTCTCTCTCTCTCCACCCCTTTTCAAACAGACTTTAGTTTACAGAAATAAGACTTTGCCAGAAATCCAATCTCTAACAGAGAATGCTCCAGTGTCGAGCTTTAAATTAGTCCATATTAGTGATGCAGGAGGCGGGCCCTTCAACAGAAACGAAATGTTCCGCAGTGAAGCTTTAAGAGAGAAACAAAACAACAACTCACTCTCGTTTTCCATCGTTAATATTTTCTGTATAATATTGTGATTTCTAATTGACATTTATTTCTTCTCCTCGTCTCTCTCTCTTCTCCTCGTCTCTCTCTTCTCCTCGTCTCTCTCTCTTCTCCTAGTCTCTCTCTCTTCTCATCTCTCTCTCTCTTTTCCTTGTCTCTCTCTTCTTGTCTCTCTCTTCTTGTCTCTCTCTCTTCTCCTCATCTCTCTCTTCTCCTCGTCTCTCTCTTCTTGTCTCTCTCTTCTCCTCGTCTCTGTCTTCTCCTCGTCTCTCTCTCTTGTCTCTCTCTCTTCTCATCTCTCTCTTCTTGTCTCTCTCTCTTCTAGTCTCTCTGTCTTCTCCTCGTCTCTCTCTTCTCCTTGTCTCTTCTTGTCTCTCTCTCTTCTACTAGTCTCTCTCTCTTCTCCTCGTCTCTCTCTTCTCCTCGTCTCTCTCTTCTTGTCTCTCTCTTCTCCTAGTCTCTCTCTTCTTGTCTCTCTCTCCTCCTAGTCTCTGTCTTCTCCTCATCTCTCTCTTCTCCTCGTCTCTCTCTCTCTCTCCTCCTCATCTCTCTCTTCTTGTCTCGCTCTCTTCTCGTCTCTCTCTTCTTGTCTCTCTCTCTTCTAGTCTTTCTGTCTTCTCCTTGTCTCTCTCTCTTCTCCTCGTCTCTCTCTCGTCTCTTTCTCTTCTCCTCGTGTGTCTCTTTTCTCCTCGTGTGTCTCTCTTCTCCTCATCTCTCTCTTCTTGTCTCTCTCTCTTCTCCTCGTCTCTCTGTCTTGTCTCTCTCTCTTCTCCTCGTCACTCTCTCTTCTCCTTGTCTCTCTCTCTCTTCTCATCTCTCTCTCTTCTCCTCGTCTCTCTCTTCTCCTTGTCTCTCTCTCTTCTCCTCGTCTCTGTCTTCTCGTCTCTCTCTTGTCTCTCTCTCTTCTCCTCGTCACTCTCTCCTCTCTTTGTCTCTCTCTCTTCTCCTCCTCTCTCTCTCTCTTCTCCTTGTCTCTCTTTCTTCTCCTCGTCTCTGTCTTCTCCTCGTCTCTCTCTTGTCTCTCTCTCTTCTCCTCGTCACTCTCTCCTCTCCTTGTCTCTCTCTCTTCTCCTCGTCTCTCTGTCTTCTCCTCGTCTCTCTCTCTTGTCTCTCCCTCTCTTCTCCTCGTCTCTCTCTTCTCCTCGTCTCTCTCTCTTCTCCTCGTCTCTCTCTTCTTGTCTCTCTCTTCTCCTCGTCTCTCTGTCTTCTCCTCGTCTCTCTCTTCTTGTCTCTCTCTTCTCCTGGTCTCTCTGTCTTCTCCTTGTGTCTGTCTTCTTGTCTTTCTCTCCTCCTCGTCTCTCTCTCTTCTCCTCGTCTCTCTCTTTTTGTCTCTCTGTTCTTCTAGTCTCTCTCTCTTCTCCTCGTCTCTCTCTTCTCCTCGTCTCTCTCTCGTCTCTCGCTCTTCTCGTCTCTCTCTTCGTCTCTCTCTTCTCCTCGTGTCTCTCTCTCCTCATCTCTCTCTCTCTTCTCCTCGTCTCACTCTTCTCCTTGTCTCTCTCTCTTCTCCTCGTCTCTCTCTTCTTGTCCCTCTCTCTTCTCCTAGTCTCTCTCTCTTCTCCTTGTCTCTCTCTCTTCTCCTCGTCTCTCTCTTCTCCTCGTCTCTCTCTGTTGTCTCTCTCTCTTCTCCTCGTCACTCTCTCTTCTCCTTGTCTCTCTCTCTCTTCTCATCTCTCTCTCTTCTCCTCGTCTCTCTCTTCTCCTTGTCTCTCTCTCTTCTCCTCGTCTCTGTCTTCTCATCTCTCTCTTGTCTCACTCTCTTCTCCTCGTCACTCTCTCCTCTCCTCGTCTCTCTCTTCTTGTCTCTCTCTTCTCCTCGTCTCTCTCTCTTCTCCTCGTCTCTCTCTTCTTGTCTCTCTCTTCTCCTAGTCTCTCTCTCTTCTCCTCGTCTCTCTCTTCTCCTCGTCTCTCTCTCGTCTCTCGCTCCTCTCCTCGTCTCTCTCTTCTTGTCTCTCTCTTCTCCTCGTCTCTCTCTTCTCATCTCTCTCTCTTCTCCTCGTCTCTCTCTCTTGTCTCTCTCTCTTCTCCTCGTCTCACTCTTCTCCTTGTGTCTCTCTCTTCTCCTCGTCTCTCTCTTCTTGTCCCTCTCTCTTCTCCTAGTCTCTCTCTCTTCTCCTTGTCTCTCTCTCTTCTCCTCGTCTCTCTCTTCTCCTCGTCTCTCTCTCTTCTTTTCGTCTCTCTCTTCTTGTCTCTCTCTTCTCCTCCTCTCTCTTCTCCTCGTCTCTCTCTTCTTGTCTCTCTCTTCTCCTAGTCTCTCTCTCTTCTCCTCGTCTCTCTTCTCCTCGTCTCTCTCTCTCTTGTCTCTTGCTCTTCTCCTCGTCTCTCTCTCTTCTTCTCGTCTCTCTGTCTTGTCTCTCTCTCTTCTCGTCACTCTCTCTTCTCCTTGTCTCTCTCTTCTTGTCTCATCTCTCTCTCTTGTCTCTCTCTTCTTCTCTCATCTCTCTCTCTTGTCTCTCTCTTCTCCTCATGTGTCTCTCTTCTCCTCGTCTCTCTTCTTCTCTCTCTCTTCTCCTCGTCTCTCTCTCTTGTCTCTCTCTCTTCTCGTCACTCTCTCTTCTCCTTGTCTCTCTCTTTTGTCTCTCTCTCTTCTCCTTGTCTCTCTCTTCTTGTCTCTCTCTCTTCTCGTCTCTCTCTTCTCTCTCTCTCTTCTCCTCGTCTTTCTGTCTTCTCCTCGTCTCTCTCTCTTGTCTCTCTCTCTTCTCCTCGTCTCTCTCTCTTCTCGTCTCTGTCTTCTCCTCATCTCTCTCTCTTGTCTCTCTCTCTTCTCCTCGTGTGTCTCTCTTCTCCTGGTCTCTCTCTTCTTGTCTCTCTCTCTTCTCCTCGTCTCTCCCTCTTGTCTCTCTTCTCGTCACTCTCTCTTCTCCTTGTCTCTTTCTTCTTGTCTCTCTCTCTTCTCCTTGTCTCTCTTTTCTTGTCTCTCTCTCTTCTCGTCTCTCTCTCTTCTCCTTGTCTCTCTCTCTTCTCCTCGTCTCTCTGTCTTCTCCTCATCTCTCTGTCTTTTCCTCGTCTCTCTCTCTTGTCTCTCTCTCTTCTCCTCGTGTGTCTCTCTTCTCCTCGTCTCTCTCTTCTTGTCTCGCTCTCTTCTCCTCGTCTCTCTCTTCTTGTCTCGCTCTCTTCTCCTTGTCTCTCTCTTCTTGTCTCTCTCTCTTCTCCTTGTTTCTCTTCTCCTCGTCTCTCTCTCTTCTCCTCGTCTCTCTGTCTTTTCCTCGTCTCTCTCTCTTGTCTCTCTCTCTTCTCCTCGTGTGTCTCTCTTCTCCTCGTCTCTCTGTCTTTTCCTCGTCTCTCTCTCTTGTCTCTCTCTCTTCTCCTCGTGTGTCTCTCTTCTCCCTCATCTCTCTGTCTTCTCCTCGTCTCTCTCTTCTTGTCTCTCTCTCTTCTCCTTGTCTCTCTCTCTTGTCTCTCTCTCTTCTCCTCGTCACTCTCTCTTCTCCTTGTCTCTCTCTTCTTGTCTCTCTCTCTTCTCCTTGTCTCTCTCTTCTCCTCGTCTCTCTCTTCTTGTCTCTCTCTCTCTCTTCTCCTCGTCTCTCTCTCTTCTCCTCGTCTCTCTCTCTTCTTGTCTCTCTCTCTTCTCCTCGTCTCTCTCTCTTCTCCTTGTCTCTCTCTTCTCCTCGTCTCTCTCTTCTTGTCTCTCTCTCTTCTCCTCGTCTCTCTCTCTTCTCCTCGTCTCTCTCTCTTCTTGTCTCTCTCTCTTCTTGTCTCTCTCTCTTCTCCTCGTCTCTCTCTTCTCGTCACTCTCTTCTCGTCTCTCTCTCTTCTCCTCGTCTCTCTCTCTTCTCCTCGTCTCTCTCTCTTCTCCTCGTCTCTCTATTCTTGTTTCTCTCTCTTCTCCTCATCTCTCTCTCTTCTCCTCGTCTCTCTCTCCTCTCCTCGTCTCTATTCTTGTCTCTCTCTCTTCTCCTTGTCTCTCTTCTCCTAGTCTCTCTCTCTTCTCCTCGTCTCTCTCTCTCTTGTCTCTCTCTCTCTTCTCCTAGTCTCTCTCTCTTCTCCTCGTCTCTCTCTTCTCCTCGTCTCTCTCTCTTCTCCTAGTCTCTCTCTCTTCTCCTCATCTCTCTCTCTTCTTGTCTCTCAAACAAACAAACAAACAAACAAACGAAAGAACAAAATGAAAACAAACAAGCAGACCAAACCAAATTCAATCAAAGGCCGAGCTAAACAGAGCGGACTCTTAAAAACATGAACGTTCTCTTTGGCCCTGAGGTTTTGTCTCCGTCTATAACTCTATCCTCAAACCTAAACCCTAACAAGACCCCACTCCACTCCCACTGCAGATCTAACAGGCCCACCTAACTAACACAAACTGTAAACAAGGAGGTGTGGTCGTCTCAGAGTCATTTCATTGTAGTGAGTGCCCCCTTCAGGCAGATACAGGCAGTGTCCACCAGTGTCTGACCAGAACTGAAGAAGCAGCTTGGATGAGCTGAGAAACGGATTCAACCAAATAAACTTTTGTCCAGTCGACAACTGAGGGATTCTACACACAAATACAAATATATACAAAAAAACCCACACGATTCAGCTCAGAGTCCTGCAAGTACAAAAGGACTAAATCAGGACTAAAGCAGGACTAAACCAGGACTAAACCAGGACTAAACCAGGACTAAAACAGGACTAAACCAGGACTAAAGCAGGACTAAAACCACGACTAAAACCAGGACTAAAACAGGACTAAAGTAAGACTAAATGTAAGACTAAATCAGGACTAAACCAGGAATAAACCAGGACTAAACCAGGACTAAAACAGGACTAAAACAGGACTAAAACAGGACTAAACCAGGACTAAACCAGGACTAAAACAGGACTAAACCAGGACTAAAGCAGGACTAAAACCACGACTAAAACCAGGACTAAAACAGGACTAAAGTAAGACTAAATGTAAGACTAAATCAGGACTAAACCAGGACTAAACCAGGACTAAAACAGGACTAAAACAGGACTAAACCAGGATTAAACCAGGACTAAACCAGGACTAAAACCACGACTAAAACCAGGACTGAAACAGGACTAAAGTAAGACTAAATGTAAGACTAAATCAGGACTAAAGCAGGACTAAACCAGGACTAAAGCAGGACTAAAACCACGACTAAAACCAGGACTAAAACAGGACTAAATCAGGATTAAACCAGGACTAAACCAGGACTACAACAGGACTAAAGTAAGACTAAACCAAGACTAAAGCAGGACTAAAGCAGGACTAAACCAGGACTAAACCAAGACTAAAGCAGAACTAAAACAGCACTAAACCAGGACTAAACCAGGCCTAAACCAGGACTAAAGCAGGACTAAAACAGCACTAAACCAGGACTAAACCAGGCCTAAACCAGGACTAAACCAGGACTAAAGAGGTTTTAGAGTCATCCATGCATGTCTGAGTAATGAAGAGATCTCTCGCGGGCCCGATCCAAACGGGCCCGCGAGTCTTTAGTAAGACTAAACCAAGACTAAAGCAGGACTAAAGCAGGACTAAACCAGGACTAAACCAAGACTAAAGCAGAACTAAAACAGCACTAAACCAGGACTAAACCAGGACTAAATCAGGACTAAAGCAGGACTAAAACAGGACTAAACCAGGACTAAAGCAGGACTAAAACAGGACTAAACCAGGACTAAAGAGGTTTTAGAGTCATCCATGCATGTCTGAGTAATGAAGAGATCTCTCGCGGGCCCGATCCAAACGCTCTCCTCCTCGTATGCGACGGCGTTTGAGTTTAAATATAACTTAAACTTAAATAGCTGATGACTGCAGCTCGCCGACAGCTGGAGGACTTCCTGTTCCTGAGACACTGCGTCTGTCAGAGGAGAAGAAGAAGAAACATGAGACTTTTAGAAACCTCCAGAGCGCTAACGAGAGCGCTAACGAGAGCGCGGCGAAAATAACCGCCACGCAAACGCTGTGGCAGCAGACACTTCCAAGGATACGAGTCCCTGACACTACGGGGCCTCTCCCGTGTACGGACTGGAAATAGAAGAGGAAAGAAGTGCACTCAGGAACTGTTCTGCTCCAGTCAAATGAAGCTCAGTGGGCCAGCAGTTATAGAAGCAAACTTTTTAAAGGTCCTGTATTACACAAAATGTAATATTTTGAGCTCTAAGTTGTGTTTTAATGTTGTTCCTCCTCACAAACAGACCTGGAGTTGTGTTTTGTTTCATTCACATGTTTGAGGAACTCTTTATTATGAGTCTTAGTTAGTCATAATCATAGTTTGCTTGCACGCGCCGCCGACTGGGAGATACAGAGCGGAAAAGATGCAAATACACTCAGTACAATTATACACAACATGTAATGACAGAAAACAATTGGAGAGGTAACACGGTGTTTTTTTCTTTGGCGACAAGAGGAAGGGTGTGGGGCACACTGGGCAAAATAAGCTAGAATCCGGATGTGTTTGGACTGGATATTTTATATGACACGCCACATATCCGGACCAGTTTTTCACCATATCCTTATTTCTTGAGAATCCATGAAAATATTGACGTATTTGGACTCCGGATTTCACTGGGTACAATATCTGTTTGTATCCGGAGATATTTTGGCACTCGTGTCTCTCTGTAGCCAGCTCGCTACACGCCCATGTGATCCCCGGACTGCCCTCAGGGCTGAGCGAGTATGCGCCGCCTCGACTGCAGACTGAGACCACACTCCGAACCGCACTCGCTGAATTGGGAAACGCAGCAATGTTAGCCGTGCTCCTGGTGGACAAGTTTGCGGTCACGTGTTGATGGGGAGGTGAACAATCCCACTATCAGAGATGTTTTAAGGTAAGTTGAAATATCAGAATTGCTATTTGGCGGGTGAATGTTTGGCGTTAGCTACACAGTTAGCCTGCCATTCGTTGATAACGTGGAATGATAAGCTGGTTGATGGAATGATTGGGACATAATGTATCATCAGTAATATGAATGTATAACATGTAACGGCGTCGATGTCTGATTTTCGACATACGCAGGGGATGAATTTCAAAATCCCACTTGTGTAAAAATGGAGAGTAATCTGCTAGCTAAATGTAGCCTTCTAGCTAGCGTGACACTGCGATCTATCTTTTTGTAGCAGCTAGCCTACATAGGTTTCCCACCCAAGTGTTTAGCGTAATAATCTGTGGGTAAAAATACGCTATTTCTTAGTCCATTACCATACAAACCAACTGGGGGCTTTGTGAAATTGGGTGGGTTTTAGAGCCGCCAGGAGACTTGAAGGTAATATGTAGGATTGTGGCCAGAGTAGGTAAATACTTATTGCAAGTTGCAGTATGTTTTTGCAATTTGCAACTGTGCTGCTTATTTCCAAAATCTTTTCATGAATATTTAGTCAAAGTAAATAAGTAATAAAATTATAGTTACTAGTATGACCAAGTAAGTAATAAATAAAATTATAGTTACTAGCAGACATGGGGACTTGAGACTTAGTGACTTGGACTCGAGTCGACTTGAGTCGCTGTTTTTATGACTTGTGACTTGACTCGACAAAAAATGAAATACTTGAGACTTGACTCGGACTTGGAAGTCTAGGACTCGGGACTTGACTTGACTTGAGACACGATGACTTGAATGACTTGCGTGGTCACATAATGTTTTCGTGCTCATTCAACGGCACTGCCATGTCCTGGGACGCAACGCGTGCACCACGTGCACCACCACCGGCACGAGGCCGCGCGTGCACCGGGGCTGCGAGCACGAAAACGATCCGCGGCGCCCGGACCGCGTACTCTCAGCCCCAGCCACAAACCAGCCGCACGAAATCAACAAAGAGTGGCCCATGGTGGTTTAATCCCGGTTTAGTCCAGGTCTAGACCTGGTCCAGTCCTGGTTTCGTCCCCTCAGATGTGAGAGTTGCGCTGTGTTTGCGCTTGTGGTGGAGGGCTGTGGCGTTAATGTACTGTCTCTTGGCGTTGCTCAGATCAGTTGTTGGCTTGGTTTTGTGGTATGCAGGAGATCACTTGACCGAGGGTCTACGTTCAAATAATAATAATAAACAAAACTCTCATCACTTTTTACTCTTAGTCAGTCTCTTACAAAGGTGTAGTCTAAATACACGAGCTCTCGAGGAGCGCGCCTGACCCATTACGCACGCGAGGAGTGGTGTGTGCGTGTGTGTGCGTGCGTGCGTGCGTGTGTGTGTGTGTGTGTGTGTGTGTGAGTGAGAGGAGAAATGTAACAAAGTTTAATATTAATAAGCTATTTGTTTTAGCTATTATTTGTTTCCTCACAAAAAGGGAATGACTTATGGATATACTGTGTGAGTGTGAGTGACAGAAAGTGTGTGAGAGAGAAATGTGCAAAGAAAAGAGCAAAGAAATGTGACAGTTTAATTTACTGTAAGTTAGTATTTGTTTTAGCTGTTATTGTTACTTTGTAAAAGGATAGCTACTTGTGGATATTCTGTGTGTGTGTGTGTGTGTGTGTGTGTGTGTGTGTGTGTGTGTGTGTGTGTTAGAAAGTGTGTGTGGGACAGAGTGAGTTAGGGAGTGTAACAAAGTTTAATACAAGTTTGTTTTAGCTGTTACTGGTTTCAGCTCACTGCTGAAACAATGTTGAAAACATGTGAAACAGTTTGGTTTTCGATGTACAGATCACTTTTACCAATAAATAACCAATAATTACATTATCACTGTTTTGTTTGAGTCTATGATGTATTTTACTGAACATGAGTATTTACAATACAAATATTTTATAACAGGTTGGGCACATTAGCCAGTGATGATTACTTACACTTTCTTATATATATTGCCTTTCACTTTATTAAGATCAGATTCTGCAGCTAAAATTACAACAATACGCCAAAGGTGACTTGACTTGGACTTGACTTGACCTATTACAGGACTTGACTTGACTTGACTTGACATAGCCTGTGACTTGACTTGACTTGACTTGCCCAAGAAAAAAATACTTGAGACTTACTTGAGACTTGCACATGTGTGACTTGGTCCCATGTCTGGTTACTAGTATGACCAAGTAAGTAATAAATAAAATTATAGTTACTAGTATGACCAAAGTAGTTCTGCAGATTAAAAAATGTCTATTACTGGAAATTCAAAATGACAGACATGGAAAAGATTTCTTTCCTTTACCAGTCAAAATTAATACTTAGAATTTGATGGTGGTGGTAAGTATTCATGAAAAGGTAACATTTGTGAATGAGCAGCATGCATTCTGGAAATAAACTACCTTTTAAACATGTGTGACAAAACGGATTTGTACAAGATCAAAGATCAAAGTCAGCTTTATTGTCAATTCTGCCATATGTGTTCAACATACAGTGAATCGAAATTTTGTTTCTCTCTGGCCAGGTAGTGCAAAAAAGACAGTGTACAAGATACAATATGAAGACAAAACACAACAAAAACTATCTAAGACAGAGATCTAAAGTTAAAACTAAAGTCTAAGATCTAAAATCCTTAAAGCAGTGCAACATAATAAATAAATACCTATATACAGATTTCCAAAATGTGCAGTGTGCATCAAAAATGTTACCTGGCCAGCCAAATGATATCTCTCTGTATTTCCTATACAGCGCGATACCATTTGGACACTCTCCATCCACTCTCGCTCCTCCGGTTCCAAACCGACTCCGCGATTCTGATTCGTTCAAAGATGGTGACGCCAGTGCACCCGCCTTTGCCCGCAAAGTCACTCTTAGGCAGCGGAAGTTCCGCCTCAGTTTTGAATCAAGATGGCGCAATCTCTGATTGGTTCACTTAGCTGTCTGTCTACGCGCAACCGCAGCGCATTCTGTGGACCAAGCGTTACCAGACTCACTCGCTGGTACAGCGATGAGTCATGGATTCTTCCAGGCAATCAAAAATGTGCAATGGAAGATACAGCAGTGAAATGGTAATGTGCAATAGAATGTGCATTGGAGTTAAGATAAAACAAATGTGCAACAGTAGTAATTCTAGTGCAATAGCAGGAGTAAACAGCAGTACTAAAAATTCCAGTAGTAAATGTAAGTGTGCAATAACAGTAGTAAACAACAGTGCAACGGGGGTAAAATTCCAGTAGTAAATGTAAATGTGCAACAGTGCGACAGTCGTCCTTAGCAGCAGTTTTTTAAAGTGTCTAGAGTGATATGTCTTTTTATGGAATACAGGTTATGCCAATATGGGGGGTGGGGTTTGGGAGATGGGTGAGGTGGGAGTTCGGGTGTGAGTTCAGCCTCCTGACAGTCTGGTGGATGAAGCTGTTTGAAAGCCTGGTGGAGTGGGCCCGGAGACTCCGGTACCTTCTCCCCGAGGGCAGGAGGCTGAACAGGCTATGTGCGGAGTGGCTCGGGTCACCCACAATGCTGGACGCTCTGCGGGTGAGCCGGGTGTTAAAAATGTCTAGGAGGGAGGGGAGAGAGACACCAGCGATCCTCCCAGCTGCATTCACTATGCGCTGCAGGGCTTTCCTGTTCTGTTCAGTGCAGCTCCCGTACCACACAGTGATGCAGCTGGTCAGGACGCTCTCAATGGTGCCTCGGTAGAAGGTGGTCATAATGGGTGGGGGGGCTCCAGCTCTCCTCAGTTTGCGGAGGAAATAGAGGCGCTTCTGAGCCCTCTTTGCCAGTGAGGGCACTGGCAAACTGTATGTGATACAGTGTCCCAGTGATACAGTCATTGCTTTTGCCCCAAGATAGATGTAGCTACATCGCAAACATTACAAAAGACAATGAGATGTTGAAATTAATGTTTCTGAATGCTGCAGGGCAATCGGTGACCTTCGCAGTTCAGTGGATGACCTGAGAAAGGAACTGAGGACCATGCAGGATGCCATGATGCAGCAGCAACACTCCCGCATGACCCAGGAGAACCACAAAGTCCCTTTGGAGTTGGCGGTAACACTTGATTGTGTGTTTTTGAGAATAGGACACAAACTGGACTCATGTATGTGTCCCATAACTAGGCTGACATCATTATCCACTGTTTCTTTCTATATTGGTCGTCTTAACCACATACAGTTGTATAATGATTTTTTCTTATTCAGGCACGGGTGAGGCGCTTTCACTGTGGGCTTGGGGAACTGCAGTGGATACCCTTATAAATGAACATATACCAGTGAGTGAGCCTACGAGTCTCCAATGCTGACCAGCCCACATGTGTGTAAAGTTCACAGTGGTGTGTGCGAGGGTTACAGTTTGTGATGAACCTCAGAGAGGCATGATACACACAATCTAACACTTACGCTTATAAAGAAAGCAGGGTCCATCACTGGTGTGTTTTAGTACTGTGGAGCAAATCTTAAAGGAGTGGATGATTGAGAGGTGAATAGGGAGAAGTGTAAGGATGACCACCCACTGTACATCATGTTCACTAAACGTGGTAGGAGCCAAAGGCTCCTCCTACCTAGGTGCTCCACTAGATTTAGGAGGTCTTTTGTTCCTGCAGCAATCAGACTTTTCAATAATAGCTGAGCACTATTTTAATGTGGTGGTTCTTTTTGTATTTCTATGATGGGATGTCACTTATTTATTTTTAGCTCTTTATTTTTTATCTGTTACACTAACTTGTGTCATTGTCTTACTATTGTGTGTGTATATGTTGTATGAATGGTCAGGTGGCATAATTTCCTCTTTGGGGATTAATAAGGTCTACTCAATCACTCAAAAGTCTGTTAACTCTACTTCTTACTGTCTTGCAGAAGCTTGAAATAGGTTCTATGAACACCTGAAGGCCCCCCAAAAAATGGACCTAGCTGGGAGGACCGATTAAGTAAAGAAGAAAAAAATGAACAGCCGACGTGACCGAGTAGGTAAAACAACCCCCAACACACCTCACACTGGCATCACACCCTGATTAAGGCCGTAGGGCTGATTCACATTGGTGATTTTATTAGCCCACATAAAAGATTGTTTTGGACTTTTTACAGTAAATCAACTCAAGTGCCTTTTTTCCCCTTTATTTTTTGTTGGCATCACTATCTTTGATCACTGCTTGACCAAAGGGAAAAAAAATTCAGTTGATGGTTGTGAAATTCTTCTTGGGTGCAAGCATTGAAATTCAGGTAGGTCTGCATTCTACATTCTTTTGAAATGTGTTGCTTAATATTGCCCTCTTCTGTGTAGCTTTTCAAGCAGCGGCTTCAGGTGGTCAAGGACCTCCTTGATATGACGATGACCTGCAGTATCTGAAAGGAGCAGAACTCCATTCAACCGCACGCCGGGAGTTAAAGTTAAAGGTATTCAATCACATTTTCACAGACGAACTTTGGGCGCATCTCATTAAAGAGACAAATATTTACCGTGAACAGACCGAACGTGATCACACTCCAGCGAGGGCAAAGACGCTTAAGTGGTCGAATGTAACTGTCCCTGAAATGAAGACGTTTATTGGGCTATCGGCATGGGTCTACTTGTTCTGCCTGCACAGAGAGATTATTGGAGACACACCAAAAATCTCGTCAAGACTCAGTTCTCTGACGCCATGGTGGATTCTATGCTATATGGAGGTAAGAACTAAAATACTGATTGATTGTGATAATTATGTAATAACAAACGGTGATTATTAATATTATCAGTGCAAATTACATTTTTTCTAATTATGTAGCATTTCATGTTTACATCTTTGGGCATAATGATGAGAGAGGTATTGGTATTATGCAGTGAACTTTTATTCAACCATAATCATGCATACAAATACAAAAATAGATACATACATACCATCATACAAATACAAGCTGTAACACAAGAGAACAATGTAACTTACAGTACCTGTAGACATTTAAAAAATACATAATATTTTTATTCATCACATACACATAGTTTGCGGTGCCATCTTATTTACAATAGATCGAATATCTCACAAAGCCACAGTACAATGTAAATTATGCTGTTTTATATTATACTTTCATCCAAGGTGACTTTCCTGTGTCTGTTTCTGCATTTTCAGTCAGTCGAAGGCAAGAGGGAGCCATCCAGCAACAGGTGGAAGTGCCAGCTTGCCTTGCAGATTATCAAAAAAATATGAAAGGTTTGTTTGCCTTTTTGGTTTTATGGCAAAATATGTGACTATATAATTATTTATTATGTTTATTTCCACTGTTGCCTTGTGAGTGTGTAATGTGTGCTGTGTGTTCCAGGCGTCGATCTGCTTGATCAAATGCTTGGCTACTATGGGTTCCAGCATCGAACGAAGAAGTGGTGGAGGTGAGTGTTTTTCTTCTTCTTGTCTGTGTCCTGCCACAATGCATTCATCGCTGCAAGACCTGTCTTCAGCAGAAAGTACAGAGGGTACAAGAACTGGCTGGAGGACTTGGCAGAGGAGCTTATCACACCAATGACAACAAGGGCTGTTCCTGTGACCTCTCCTCCTTCTCCATCTTCTCTTCCTCCTCCTCCACCCGACTGTAGGACGTTTGGGGGCCATAGTAGCCACACCACCCCCACAACATGACTGTGGAAAGATATATGACAAGCGCAAGCTGTGCCGGGAATGTCAACTGGTCCCAGAGAACGAGAAAGTCGGTGGGCCCAACAGTCTTTGGATGCAAACAGTGCAAACTACCTCTGCACATTGAGTGCTTTGGCAAGCACTATCGCTGGTATATGTAAGGGATGTAACCTGTTCAGTATGTAGTGCACTTCATCTTACTGCCTTATGGCCTTGGGACACTTTATTTTTTACAGTTTTGACCTGAATAAGAGCTGTTCTTTATTTCTTAAAACTTGAAAATATTGTGCACTGTACATGTTGTGACTGTTTTCTTTTATTTTTTCCATATTATTGTGTTTCTGGATTATTTTATATTTTTTTCTTAAGGTGTAGAATAATAAGCCACACTTCTCATGAAACCCACAAGTGTAAGCTTTCAAATACTTTTGGAATTTTGTCTCTGTGCTTCAGAGGCTGAGAAATCACTTATTTAATATGCGTTGACATTGTTGAATTTCCAGGAAAAACCTCAGGATCTCACCCTTAAGATTTTCAGGCCTTTTTCCCCAGGCGTTTTAGGTCTAAATGGGTTAATTAATAAAGACAACTTTATCAAACACAACTTTATCAAACGTTCTTGTCTGTTGTATAAATTGTATTAGTGACATTGGCAGAGAAAAAATGTGATTTAAGTAAATTTACTTGCTTAAAGCCTACTGAATTAAAAGTGCCCATCTATAAATCTACTTGAGTAAAAGTAAAACAGTACTTGTTCATGTATTTTGAGTAAAAAAAATACTTTAAATTGGTTACATTTTTCCATGACCTCTAGCTGGGCACCAGCAATCATTAGTGGCTGTTTAGTCATTGTCCACCCCTGGAAGTTGGGAGAAAAGTTTGTCAGCTGTGTAGACTTAGCTTTTTCAAAGTAATTGTGATGAGTTTTTAGTAATGCTAATCTGTTTGTCATTTTGGTCAATGTCTGTGCTATTTTAAAATAACTAAGGCATATAATTAAAATATTAACCGAGTTACCAGCCGCCTAGTCAGTAGTACACTGTAAAACATTGGTATATAAATGTATGAAAATGTTGCATGGTCATAAGGCTATGGGTTCCACGATACAGTAGCCTATAAATGCTTGAAAAATAAAGCTCCCTAGTGAATGCTAGCTCGTGTATCCTGACATATCCGGAGGTGAGCGCAGTACCAGAACGTGACGTATTCGGAGATATACCAACAGTGAATACGTGAAACACGGACGATATCCAGTAAATATCCGGAGAACCGGATATGTAGCGTGTCGACACAGTGCCATTCCGGAGTTCGGAAATGCTCCGTATACGAGAATTGACACCAACGTATCCGGAGCGTGTCAGTCCGAATATCTACAGATATTGTGAATATCCTGGGATATACGACTACAAACACCCCCGGAAACAATGCCATTTTTCCCAGTGGCAAGGGAACAGATCAGAAATCAATGAAATTGATTGAAAACTGAAGTAGAAGCAGACATCCTAAAAATAGACAGGGCAGTAATACTTAATACATGTGAGTGTGAGTAGCCGAATGGAATGTCTTGTTTTGTTTTGTAGAGTCTGTGAGATCAGCGGCAGCTGTCGGCCTTGGACGTGTTTGTGCAGAAGGTTCAGTCAAAACAAAGAGTCCAGTTCAGTTGGATCACATTCTCCAGGAGAATTTATTACAAAAGGGGAATTTAACATAATCGATACATTTTAGAACCCAGGCGAACAGACAATTTGCCAGAACTCTGGTTTCTGTCAGGTCCCCACTTCCTGCAGGTCTGTGCGACTCGCAATCCTCCCCCCGCACGTGTGATCATGAATACGGACTGAGCTGCTGTTCCCCACAGTTCCACATCCATTTATCTGCAATGTTATCTAGCGCCAGGTGGATCCCACAGATGGATGAAACAGTTCATCTGTTTTTTTCTGTGCAGTTCCCCGTACTGACCAGCGGATCGGGGCTCTTTTTTATCCGCTCGGCTCCAATTAGTGAAAACATCCCCCGGCCAATCCAGATGTCCTGCCATCAAAATTCCAATAGTGAATCGCTCAGTGTCCTCCAGTAACAGCGGTGCCAGGCACACGACGCGTCCTTCGTGTATCAGGCAGCACATTCCCTTAGGACTGACCGGCTCTCCGGACTGGCGCTCCTCCGTGAAAAAAAGCGTAGGGACCAGCTTTATCCAATTCATGTTAGGGAGCCAAAGTCTCAAAAGCTCAATAAAATTGGTTGAATCTGCCATGGTCTGCCATAATTTTTATTTTTATTTATTTTTTTGTTAACTTTGACCTTAAACTAAAGATATCTGTATGGCGTCCCCTTCAACAGTGTCGTGCATTAACACTGACTTACCCCTGACAGTGTCCTCTGAGCCGAGTTCTGCCCCGGTTCTGGAGCTGACCAAAGTAGGTCCGGCAAGTTAGCGGGGACAGTTAATAAAGCTTGTTTTTCTTCAAAAAAAAAAACTGGAAAGTTGTCTTGAATCAAAGAGTTAATTTATTAAAGCAATTGTGCACAATTACGCCCTGACTGTCCCTCACAGAGGTCTCTGTCCCTGGATCTGTGTTCATAACAAAAAAAAAATAGCAAGTCCTTATACCCCATGAGCAAATGCGTACATGCATAATCAAGACATAACATTTAACATAATAACAGGTCAGCTCAAGGCTGCTCCTTCACAGGCACAATAACAACTTCAGAGGCCAGTGGAAATTTACCACACGTGTAACATAGGCCTAAAGCCTTAGCTAGATTTTGGTGACAAGATTGACAAACTTATTTCATGAAGAAACTTATACATTTACATATATATCTGATTATATGAATGATTATTGTAAGATTTCCATCACGTTACCTCCACTGTAACCAAGACAAGACTGCTGGCAGACCTGCAGAGTGCACCTGTACACCCCCATTCCCCTTCCCACATTACAGAACATTCATTCGAAAGCTCATTTACACCATTCCACTATTACATGGTGAATATTTCTGGTGCCATAAATAATATACAAAGCTTCAAATATACAGAGAATGGCGGCACGGTGGCTGAGTGGCTAGCACTCATGCTTCACAGCAAGAAGGTTTGGGTCGCCCGGGCCTTTCTGTGTGGAGTTTGCATGTGCTCCCCGTGTCTGGGTGGGTTTCCTCCGGGCACTCCGGTTTCCCCCACCAACCAAAACATGCTCCAGGTAAAATCCTTCAGCTGAGGTCCTGACCAAACCAAAGCAAGAAGATCATGGAGATGGTCCCCGGGCGCCTGAAAGACGAGCTGCACTGCTCCTGAAGGATGGGTCAAATGCAGAGGATGAATAAAGTGTGTCTTCTTCTTCTTCAAATACAAATAATTGCTCGTGCAAATTACTCCTGGCTCACATGACCCCCGGAACCCGCGAAACTAGAGGATTTAAACACCTGGCGCGGATGTGTCCGGGTTTGCCAGATCGCACCACAGGAGGAGGGAGACGGCGGCAGCTCGTGGGGAAGTAAATGATCGGTGCACCCTTAGTCACAGCAGAACACAGTTATGGTTGATAATGAAATCTATGACTTATTAAAAATAAATGACTCTCCGAAAGGCACAATGGATATTTAGCATCTTTTTATTTTCAACATAACTCTGTTCTCCAAATGGAAATGTGTCACAAGAAATACAACAAAATAACTTTATTATCTCATTATTTTATTAGTCAGGAAATGTTTCATTTTCAGAATTTTCTATGGAAAAATGATGGTTCCTACAGTAAAATGGCCACAATTTTTTTTTCGCGATATTTCCGGGAGAGCAGAGCGTCCAATCAGGGTCAAAGTTCAGAAAAATAAAACAAATAAAACGTTTGGCAGACCAGGTCAGGCTCAACCCATTTTTGAGACTTTGGCTCCTCGATGATCTGTGTACATCTCCGAAGCTCAAAAGGAGGAGGAGAGGAGGAGGAGGAGGAGGAGGAGGAGGAGAGGGGGAGGAGGAGGAGATGAGGAGGAGAGGGGGAGGAGGAGAGAGGGGAGGAGAGGATGTGAGGAGGAGAGCGAGCGAGAGAGAGAAGGAGAAGAGGAGAAGAGGAGGAGAGGGGGAGGAGGAGAGAGAGGAGGAGGAGAGGAGGAGGAGAGTGAGAGAGAGAAGGAGGAGAAGAGGAGGAGAAGAGGAGAGGAGGAGGTGAGGAGGAGAGGAGGAGAGGAGGAGGAGAAGAGGAGGAGGTGAGGAGGAGAGGGGGAGGAGGAGGAGGAGGAGGAGGTGAGGAGGAGAGCGAGAGAGAGAAGGAGGAGGAGAGGAGGAGGAGACAGAGGAGAAACAGATCACAGATGTATTTTTAGCGCTCCTCCTGTGGACATGAGGAGATTTTCTCTGATTAGTCGTGATATTTTTAGCCTGATGTCGTCCCTGATGGAGGACAGAGATCGTCCAATCAGAACGCTCCATCTGCTCCTGCTCCTGTCTCCTCCTGTCTGCTCCTGTCTCCTCCTTTCCTCCTGTCTCCTCCTGTCTCCTCCTGTCTCCTCCTGTCCTCTTGTCTCCTCCTTTCTCCTCCTGTCTGAAGAGGTTCTGATGAGGGACACTTGATTCTGTTATAATCTCGATTTTCACACCAAAGGAGGAGAGAGGAGGAGAGAGGGACATAAAAACAAAGAGAGAGGGTGAGAAGAGAGTGGGAAAGAGGTATAGATGGACAGAAGGACAGAGGAGGACAGATGGACAGAAGGACAGAGGAGGGAGGAGGACAGAAGGACAGATGGACAGAGGAGGGAGGACAGAAGGACAGGAGGGAGGACAGAGGACAGAAGGACAGAGGACAGAAGGACAGAGGAGGGAGGACAGAGGACAGAAGGACAGAGGACAGAAGGTCAGAGGAGGGAGGACAGAGGACAGATGGACAGAAGGACAGAGGAGGGAGGAGGACAGAAGGACAGATGGACAGAGGAGGGAGGACAGAAGGACAGAGGAGGGAGGACAGAGGACAGATGAGGAGGACAGTTTTCTGGTGATTTTTGTTTTTACACTTTCATTAAAAAATTGGACAGCAGAAATGGGCAGATCTCCAGAGGTCACAGTCTGGAGGAGCTCAGAGTAGACACGCTGCTCCTTCACGAGGAGGACTCAGAACCCGACAGGAGGAGGAGCCCCGACAGGAGGAGGAGTCTGAACCCGACAGGAGGAGGAGCCGCGACAGGAGGAGGAGCCCTGACAGGAGGAGGAGCCGCGACAGGAGGAGGAGTCTGAACCCGACAGGAGGAGGAGCCGCAACAGGAGGAGGAGTCTGAACCCGACAGGAGGAGGAGCCGCGACAGGATGAGGAGTCTGAACCCGACAGGAGGAGGAGCCGCAACAGGAGGAGGAGTCTGAACCCGACAGGAGGAGGAGCCGCAACAGGAGGAGGAGTCTGAACCCGACAGGAGGAGGAGCCGCAACAGGAGGAGGAGTCTGAACCCGACAGGAGGAGGAGCCGCGACAGGAGGAGGATCCCTGACAGGAGGAGGAGCCGCGACAGGATGAGGAGTCTCAACCCGACAGGAGGAGGAGCTTCGACAGGAGGAGGAGTCTGAACCTGACAGGAGGAGGAGCCGCGACAGAAGGAGGAGTCTGAACCCGACAGGAGGAGGAGCCGCGACAGGAGGAGGAGTCTGAACCCCGACAGGAGGAGGAGTCTGAACCCGACAGGAGGAGGAGCCCCGACAGGAGGAGGAGTCTGAACCCCGACAGGAGGAGGAGTTTGAACCCGACAGGAGGAGGAGCCCCGACAGGAGGAGGAGTCTGAACCCCAACAGGAGGAGGAGTCTGAACCCGACAGGAGGAGGAGCCGCGACAGGAGGAGGAGTCTGAACCCCGACAGGAGGAGGAGCCGCGACAGGAGGAGGAGTCTGAACCCGACAGTAGGAGGAGCCACGACAGGAGGAGGAGCCCTGACAGGAGGAGGAGCCGCGACAGGAGGAGGAGTCTGAACCCGACAGGAGGAGGAGCCCCGACAGGAGGAGGAGCCGCGACAGGAGGAGGAGCCACGACAGGAGGAGGAGTCTGAACCCGACAGGAGGAGGAGCCCTGACGGGAGGAGGAGCCGCGACAGGAGGAGGAGTCTGAACCCGACAGGAGGAGGAGCCCCGACAGGAGGAGGAGCCCCGACAGGAGGAGGAGTCTGAACCCTGACAGGAGGAGGAGTCTGAACCCGACAGGAGGAGGAGCCGCGACAGGAGGAGGAGCCGCGACAGGAGGAGGAGCCGCGACAGGAGGAGGAGCCCTGACAGGAGGAGGAGCCGCGACAGGAGGAGGAGTCTGAACCCGACAGGAGGAGGAGCCCCGACAGGAGGAGGAGCCGCGACAGGAGGAGGAGCCACGACAGGAGGAGGAGTCTGAACCCGACAGGAGGAGGAGCCCTGACAGGAGGAGGAGCCGCGACAGGAGGAGGAGTCTGAACCCGACAGGAGGAGGAGCCCCGACAGGAGGAGGAGCCCCGACAGGAGGAGGAGTCTGAACCCTGACAGGAGGAGGAGTCTGAACCCGACAGGAGGAGGAGCCGCGACAGGAGGAGGAGCCGCGACAGGAGGAGGAGTCTGAACACGACAGGAGGAGGAGTCTGAACCCGACAGGAGGAGGAGTCTGAACCCTGACAGGAGGAGGAGTCTGAACCCGACAGGAGGAGGAGTGTGAACCCGACAGGAGGAGGAGCCCCGACAGGAGGAGGAGTCTGAACCCGACAGGAGGAGGAGTCTGAACCCAACAGGAGGAAGAGCCCCGACAGGAGGAGGAGCCGCGACAGGAGGAGGAGTCTGAACCCGACAGGAGGAGGAGCCCCGACAGGAGGAAGAGCCCCGACAGGAGGAAGAGCCCCGACAGGAGGAGGAGCCGCGACAGGAGGAGGAGTCTGAACCCGACAGGAGGAGGAGCCCCGACAGGAGGAGGAGCCCCGACAGGAGGAGGAGTCTGAACCCGACAGGAGGAGGAGTCTGAACCCGACAGGAGGAGGAGTCTGAACCCTGACAGGAGGAGGAGTCTGAACCCGACAGGAGGAGGAGTCTGAACCCGACAGGAGGAGGAGCCCCGACAGGAGGAGGAGTCTGAACCCGACAGGAGGAGGAGTCTGAACCCAACAGGAGGAGGAGCCCCGACAGGAGGAGGAGCCGCGACAGGAGGAGGAGTCTGAACCCGACAGGAGGAGGAGCCCCGACAGGAGGAGGAGCCCCGACAGGAGGAGGAGTCTGAACCCGACAGGAGGAGGAGCCGCGACAGGAGGAGGAGTCTGAACCCGACAGGAGGAGGAGCCGCGACAGGAGGAGGAGTCTGAACCCTGACAGGAGGAGGAGTCTGAACCCGACAGGAGGAGGAGCCGCGACAGGAGGAGGAGCCGCGACAGGAGGAGGAGTCTGAACACGACAGGAGGAGGAGTCTGAACCCGACAGGAGGAGGAGTCTGAACCCTGACAGGAGGAGGAGTCTGAACCCGACAGGAGGAGGAGTCTGAACCCGACAGGAGGAGGAGCCCCGACAGGAGGAGGAGTCTGAACCCGACAGGAGGAGGAGTCTGAACCCAACAGGAGGAGGAGCCCCGACAGGAGGAGGAGCCGCGACAGGAGGAGGAGTCTGAACCCGACAGGAGGAGGAGCCCCGACAGGAGGAGGAGCCCCGACAGGAGGAGGAGTCTGAACCCGACAGGAGGAGGAGCCGCGACAGGAGGAGGAGTCTGAACCCGACAGGAGGAGGAGCCGCGACAGGAGGAGGAGCCGCGACAGGAGGAGGAGTCTGAACACGACAGGAGGAGGAGTCTGAACCCGACAGGAGGAGGAGTCTGAACCCTGACAGGAGGAGGAGTCTGAACCCGACAGGAGGAGGAGTCTGAACCCGACAGGAGGAGGAGCCCCGACAGGAGGAGGAGTCTGAACCCGACAGGAGGAGGAGTCTGAACCCAACAGGAGGAGGAGCCCCGACAGGAGGAGGAGCCGCGACAGGAGGAGGAGTCTGAACCCGACAGGAGGAGGAGCCCCGACAGGAGGAGGAGCCCCGACAGGAGGAGGAGTCTGAACCCGACAGGAGGAGGAGCCGCGACAGGAGGAGGAGTCTGAACCCGACAGGAGGAGGAGCCGCGACAGGAGGAGGAGTCTGTTTCCTTCAGTTGTTCGGTTTTCGTTCCTCTGAGGTTCTCCTCAGATTAAATTAAACCTGTCCATCTTTTTCTCGTCTTTAGGAAGTGCACCTGCCTCACACCACCTCCCCCTATCCCTTTCTCCTCTCTGTCCCTCTTCTCGCTCTCTTTTTTCTTCTTTCTTTCTTTCTTTCTTTCTCTCCCAGTCGTCTCTTATCTCCCTCTCCTTTCCTTTATCTCTCTCTCTCCAGTCTCTTCTCACCCCCCTCCCTCTTCTCATCCCTCCTCTCATCCTTGTCTCTTCCTCTCTCTCTCTCCTCCCCACTCATCCCCCTCTCCTTCTCTCTCTTATCAGTCTTCATTGCTCTCTCTCTCTCTCCTCCTCATCCCCCTCTCTCTCTTATCAGTCTGCGGTGCTCCCTCTCCTCCCCACTCATCCCCCTCTCTCTCTTATCAGTCTGCGGTGCTCCCTCTCCTCCCCACTCATCCCTCGCTCTTTTATCAGTCTTTGGTGCTCTCTCTCCTCCTCATCCCCTCTCCCTCTCTTATCAGTCTGCAGTGCTCCTTCTCTCCTCCCCCCTCATCCCCCTCTTTTATCAGTCTTCGGTGCGACTCCTGACACACAAACTGCTGCAGCTCCAAATTGATGAACTCATTTAAATTCAGGCCAGCGGCGCCTTTGAGCCAAACGAGCGGCGAACAGGGAAGGACGAGAGAGGAGGAGAGGAGGAGAGAGCGCCGTACATGAGAAAGGAGGAGAGGAGGAGAGGAGGAGAGAGGAGGAGAGAGCGCCGTACATGAGAGAGGAGGAGAGGAGGAGAGAGGAGGAGAGAGCGCCGTACATGAGAGAGGAGGAGAGAGCGCCATACATGAGAGAGGAGAGAGGAGGAGAGAGCGCCGTACATAAGAGAGGAGAGAGGAGGAGAGAGTGCCGTACATGAGAGAGGAGGAGAGAGCGCCATACATGAGAGAGGAGAGAGGAGGAGAGAGTGCCGTACATGAGAGAGGAGAGAGTGCCGTACATGAGAGAGGAGGAGAGAGCGCCATACATGAGAGAGGAGAGAGGAGGAGAGAGTGCCGTACATGAGAGAGGAGGAGAGGAGGAGAGGAGGACAGAGGAGGAGAGAGCGCCGTACATGAGAGAGGAGAGAGGAGGAGAGAGCGCCATACATGAGAAAGGAGGAGAGAGGAGGAGAGAGCGCCGTACATGAGAGAGGAGAGAGGAGGAGAGAGTGCCGTACATGAGAGAGGAGGAGAGGAGGAGAGGAGGAGAGAGGAGGAGAGAGCGCCGTACATGAGAGAGGAGGAGAGAGCGCCATACATGAGAAAGGAGGAGAGAGGAGGAGAGAGCGCCGTACATGAGAGAGGAGGAGAGGAGGAGAGAGGAGGAGAGACCGCCGTACATGAGAGAGGAGGAGAGAGCGCCATACATGAGAGAGGAGAGAGGAGGAGAGAGAGAGGAGAGAGAGTGCCGTACATGAGAGAGGAGGAGAGGAGGAGAGAGGAGGAGAGAGCGCCGTACATGAGAGAGGAGGAGAGGAGGAGAGAGGAGGAGAGAGCGCCGTACATGAGAGAGGAGGAGAGAGAGAGGAGGAGAGAGGAGGAGAGAGCGCCGTACATGAGAGAGGAGGAGAGAGCGCCATACATGAGAGAGGAGAGAGGAGGAGAGAGTGCCGTACATGAGAGAGGAGGAGAGGAGGAGAGGAGGACAGAGGAGGAGAGAGCGCCGTACATGAGAGAGGAGGAGAGAGCGCCATACATGAGAAAGGAGGAGAGAGGAGGAGAGAGCGCCGTACATGAGAGAGGAGAGAGGAGGAGAGAGCGCCGTACATGAGAGAGGAGGAGAGGAGGAGAGGAGGAGAGAGGAGGAGAGAGCGCCGTACATGAGAGAGGAGGAGAGAGCGCCATACATGAGAAAGGAGGAGAGAGGAGGAGAGAGTGCCGTACATGAGAGAGGAGGAGAGAGAGAGGAGAGAGGAGAGATAGTGCCGTAAATGAGAGAGGAGGAGAGGGCGACATACATGAGAGAGGAGAGAGGAGGAGAGAGAGAGGAGAGAGAGTGCCGTACATGAGAGAGGAGGAGAGGAGGAGAGAGGAGGAGAGAGCGCCGTACATGAGAGAGGAGGAGAGGAGGAGAGAGGAGGAGAGAGCGCCGTACATGAGAGAGGAGGAGAGAGAGGAGGAGAGAGGAGAGAGCGCCGTACATGAGAGAGGAGGAGAGAGCGCCGTACATGAGAGAGGAGGAGAGGAGGAGAGAGGAGGAGAGAGCGCCGTACATGAGAGAGGAGGAGAGAGCGCCGTACATGAGAGGAGGAGAGGAGGAGGAGAGAGAGAGCGCCGTACATGAGAGAGGAGGAGAGAGCGCCGTACATGAGAGAGGAGGAGAGGAGGAGAGAGCGCCGTACATGAGAGAGGAGGAGAGGAGGAGAGAGGAGGAGAGAGCGCCGTACATGAGAGGAGGAGAGAGGAGGAGAGAGCGCCGTACATGAGAGAGGAGAGAGGAGGAGAGGAGGAGAGAGGAGGAGAGAGGAGGAGAGAGCGCAGTACATGAGAGAGGAGAGGAGGAGAGAGGAGGAGAGAGCGCTGTACATGAGAGAGGAGGAGAGGAGGAGAGGAGGAGAGAGGAGGAGAGAGGAGGAGAGAGCGCCGTACATGAGAGAGGAGGAGAGAGCGCCGTACATGAGAGGAGGAGAGGAGGAGAGAGGAGGAGAGGAGGAGAGAGCGCCGTACATCACCGAGGAGAGAGGAGGAGAGGAGGAGAGAGGAGGAGAGGAGGAGAGAGAGACCGCCATACATCACCAAGAAAAGAGAGAGAAAAGAGAGGGAGAGAGGAGGAGAGAGAGAGCAACCGCCATACATTACCGTGAAAAGAGAGAGAAAAGAGGGAGAGAGGAGGAGAGAGGAGAAGAGAGGAGGAGAGAGAGACCGCCATACATCACAGAGAAAAGAGAGGGGGAGAGAGGGGAAGAGAGGAGGAGAGAGGAGGAGAGAGAGACCGCCATACATCACTGTGAAAAGAGAAGGAAAAGAGAGGGAAAAGAGAGAGGGGGAGAGGGGGGAAGAGAGGAGAAGAGGAGAAGAGGAAGAGAGAGACCGCCATACATCACAGAGAAAAGAGAGGGAAAAGAGAGGGAGAGAGGAGGAAAGGAGAGAGGAGGAGAGAGAGGAAGAGAGAGACCGCCACACATCACTGCAAAAAGAGAGGGAAAAGAGAGGGAGAGAGGAGGAGAGGAGAGGAGGAGAGGAGGAGAGAGTGACCGTCATACATCACTGTGAAAAGAGAAGGAAAAGAGAGGGAAAAGAGAGAGAGAGAGAGGGGGGAAGAGAGGAGAAGAGGAAGAGAGAGCAACAGCCATACATCACTGAGAAAAGGGAGAGAGGAGGAGAGGAGCAGAGGAGAGGAGAGGAGGAGAGAGTGATGGCCGTACATCACCAGAAAAAGAGAGGGAGAGAGGGGAGGGAGAGAGGAAGGACAGAGTTACAGCTATCACCAGAAAAAGAGAGGGAGGAGAGAGCGACGGCCGTACATCACCAGAAAAAGACAGAAAGAGAGGGGGAGGAGCGAGGGAGGAGAGAGGAACGAGGGAGGAGAGAGGAACGAGGGAGGAGAGAGGAACGAGGGAGCGAGGGAGGACCGATCCATCACCTCGTTAACTTCAGTTTCATAGAAAAAGAGCGAGGCGGAAAGAGGGATGTGAGTCGTTTTAAAGTCTAAATCCTAAACAGAAACTTTAAAGCTGCATTATGGAACATTTCTGATGGATCCACGTCCTGTGCGTTTCCATGACGATATTATTGTTTTGCACAGTTAGGGTTAGAACGCACATCCAGAGAGAGAGAGACAGAAACAGAGAGAGAGAAACAGAGAGAGAGAGAGAAACGGAGAGAGAGAAACAGAGAGAGAGAGAAACAGAGAGAGAGAAACAGAGAGAGAGAGAAAGAGAGAGAGAGGAAGATCTTTATGATAATACTCAAAGAGAGAAACAGAGAGAGAGAGAGAAAGAGAGAGAAACAGAGAGAGAGAAAGAGAGAGGAAGATCTTTATGATAATACTCAAAGAGAGAAACAGAGAGAGAGAGAGAAAGAGAAAACCAGAGAAAGAGAAAGAGAGAGGAAGATCTTTATGATAATACTCAAAGAGAGAAACAGAGAGAGAGAGAGAAAAAACAGAGAGAGAGAAACAGGAGAGAGAGAAACAGAGAGAGAAAGAGAGAAACAGAGAGAGAGAAACAGAGAGAGAGAGAAAGAGAGAAACAGAGAGGAAGAGGGAGAGAAAGAAACACACAGAGAGAGAAACAGAGAGAGAAAGAGAGATAGAGAAAGAGAGAGGAAGATCTTTATGATAATGATAAAGAGAGAAACTGAGAGGGAGAAACAGAAACAGAGAGAGAAAGAGAGAGACAGAAACAGAGAGAGAGAAACAGAGAGGGAAACAGAGAGAGAGAGAAACAGAGAGAGAAACAGAGAGAGAAACAGAGAGAGAAAGAGAACGAGAGAGAGAAATAAACATAGAGAGAGAGAAAGAAACAGAGAGAAACAGAGAGAGAGAGGAATCTCTTTATGATAATACTCAAAGAGAGAAACAGAGAGAGAAACAGAGAGAGAAACAGAGAGAGAAACAGAGAGAAAGAAACACAGAGAGAAAGAGAGAGAGAAAGGGAGAGAGAGGATGATAAAGTTCTTCTCCGTGTGTCTGATCCACGGTCTGACCACACAGAGGTCCAGGGAGTTTCTCAGGCGTTTCTCCTCAAACGCCTGAACGTAACTGTCATACTGCGGAACATTCCAGACAAACCAACAGCATCTCCACGGAGACGAGCAGCTGGAGGATTAGTTTTAGGACGATATGGACACACGAGGACACGCACGGGACGCAGGCAGAACGTACAAACTCCTCGACTTCAGGCCGGTCCAGGAGCATCAGCGACGCCCGCGCTGCTCCTGTCACTTCACGTTACTCAACCGTCCAATGAGGTTTGTGCCTGAGGGTCATGTGACTCAGGCCTCACACGCTCACTGACGAACACATGCTAACGAACACGCGACAGTGAGGAGAATCTGAGGGTGAGGAGCGTGTGAGTGTGAGGAGAATCTGAGAGTGAGGAGCATGTGAGGGTGAGGAGCACGTGAGGGTGAGCCCCCTTCAAACCACACTCCGAACTGTGCACTCTGGGAATTGGGACACGGCTTCTGTTTGCACGCAGCACTACAGAGGTCATGTGACATCATCAACACGTCGTGAGTCAGAGCCACAGACGACCAGAGGGAAGAGGAAATGAAAATAAATAAATACATGTGTTTACTACATGTTTTTACTAGGGCTGTCACTTTAACGCGTTAATTAAATGAATTGATTACACTGCAATTTAATGCATTATAAAAATTAACACAATTAATTATGAGCAGTAATTCAATGTGCAATGTAAATTTGGCGTGTGGTGAGCGAATCGCTGTCAGGGCCTTTGAAGAAGAACGAAGACACACCGTGATTTGGAGCTTTTGTCAAAAAGAATTTTCCGATCACCGAAGCTGCTCCAGCCTGACGGATCAATTGAACGATAAACACGTCCAGACAAGTTCCATTGTTACCGATGATAGAGCGAGCAAGAGCGAACTTCACCAAACCACCAAACCACCAAACCAACAAACCACCAAACCAACAAACCACCAAACCACCAAACCAACAAACCAACAAACCACCAAACCACCAAAAACCATCCATCCATGTTCTTCCTCTTATCCGGGGCCGGATCGCGGGGGCAACAGTCTAAACAGGGACGCCCAGACCTCCTTCACCCCAGACACTTCCTCCAGCTCCTCCGGGGGGACCCCAAGGCGTTCCCAGGCCAGCCGGGAGACATAGTCCCTCCAGCGCGTCCTGGGTCTTCCCCGGGGGCATCCGAAACAGATGCCCGAGCCACCTCAGCTGCTCCTCTCGACATGGAGGAGCAGCGGTTCTACTCCGAGCTCCTACCGTGTGACTGAGTTCCTCACCCTATCTCTAAGGGTGCGCCCAGCCACTCTGCGGAGGAAACTCATTTCGGCCGCTTGTATCGGCGATCTCGTCCTTTCGGTCATTACCCAGAGCTCATGACCATAGGTGAGGGTAGGAACGTAGATCGACGGTAAATTGAGAGCTTCACTTTTCGGCTCAGCTCCCTCTTCACCACAACGGTCCGGTACAGCGACCGCATCACTGCCGACGCTGCACCGATCCACCTGTCAATCTCACGCTCCATCCTCCCCTCACTCGAGAACAAGATACTTGAAGTCCTCCACCTGAGGCAAGGACTCCCCACCCACCCGGAGAGGGCAAACCACCTTTTTCCGGTCGAGAACCATGGCCTCGGATTTGGAAGAACTGATCCTCATCCCAGCCGCTTCACACTCGGCTGCGAACCGCCCCAGTGCACATTGGAGGTCCCTCCAAACCAACAAACCACCAAACCAACAAACCACCAAACCACCAAACCAACAAACCACCAACCCACCAAACAAACCAACAAACCAACAAACCACCAAACCAACAAACCACTAAACCACCAAACCAACAAACTACCAAACCAACAAACCAACAAACAAACAAACCACTAAACCACCAAACCAACAAACCAACAAACCAACAAACCACTAAACCAACAAACTACCAAACCACTAAACCACCAAACCAACAAACCACCAAAGCACACTCGCAGAATTTGGGAAACGAATGAGCAAAGCGACCACATGAAAACTGAAATCTCAATCGCAAAGTGGGTTCTTTCGCTCGATCGATCGCTCACTCACACACTCTTAAAATGTGATTAATTAGATTAATTAATTACAATCCTGTAATTAATTAGATCAATATTTCAATCGCCTGACAGCACTAGTTTTTAATGTTCAGTCCACATTAATAATAATAATATAATAGCAAAAGGAGAAATTCAATTTGTCAACTGGACAAAAGTTTATTTGGTCGAATCCGCTGGAGGACACTGCCTATATCTGCCTGAAGGGGGCGCTTCATGCTAAATATGCTAAATATCCAGTGTGCCTTTCGGAGAGTAGAGATAAGATAAGATAAGATAAGACTTTATTGATAGCCTAAAATTCTTTTGAGGTTCTGGGACTGTCTAGTAGAAAAATCATCACAGATCCATTGATTTGGGTTGGATTTTTATCATTTTTTCCTGTGGAGTGAGTATACTGTTTGGTGAAAAGAACGGCATATTGGCTGATGTCATAACTTGGGGCAATAGTTGATTGCCAATGAGATAAAGATGAAAATATTGGAAAAAAGTGAGAAAACGCCTTAGTTTTTTTTAAAGAATTATTTTTTCACTGAATGTTGTCACCACATGTGTTCTTTGCATCTGGAATACATTTATTGAAAGCTTACCCAATCCACTGAGGATTTCAGCAAATTTCAAAAAATAAATCGAAAAATGAAGGGTTCATACACTAAAATGGCCAAAAAAAATTTCGCGATATTTCCGGCAGGGTCAAAGTTAACACAAAAAAACAACAAATAAAAAGGATAGGTTCAACCCATTTTTGCGAGTTTGGCTCCCCGACTAAAAGAGTGTGTTTGTGACGGATTCTGCCGCCGCGTGAATGATTCTGTACGAGGTGTTTACAGCCGCACAGAAGATAAACACGAGGAAACAGGATGGTTACAATCGGATTTAACTAGGCGGAATCGTTTATTCCCTCATGTCTGATAGACCAAAAACGGAGTCGGACCGTTTACACCGGCCCGCTGAGCTCAACCAAACTTTATTTGTCGGAGGATTTGAGTTTTTCTCCTGGAAATGTTCAGGGCAAATCATGTAAACTAAAGAAGTGAGATGTTTCAGAGTCTCTGCAAGAGCCAGGACTAAACCAGGACTAAACCAGGACTAAACCAGGATTAAACCAGGACTAAACCAGGACTAAACCAGATCTAAACCAGGACTAAACCAAGACTAAACCAGATCCAAACCAGATCTAAACCAGGACTAAACCAGGACTAAAACAGATCTAAACCAGATCTAACCCAGGACTAAACCAGATCTAAACCAGGACTAAACCAGATCTAAACCAGGACTAAACCAGGATTAAACCAGGACTAAACCAGATCTAAACCAGATTTAAACCAGATTTAAACCAGGACTAAACCAGATCTAAACCAGGACTAAACCAGATCTAAACCAGGACTAAACCAGGACTAAACCAGATCTAAACCAGGACTAAACCAGATCTAGACCAGGACTAAACCAGATCTAAACCAGATCTAAACCAGGACTAAATCAGATCTAAACCAGGACTAAACCAGGACTAAACCAGATCTAAACCAGGACTAAACCAGATCTAAACCAGGACTAAACCAGATCTAAACCAGATCTAAACCAGGACTAAAACAGATCTAAACCAGATCTAACCCAGGACTAAACCAGATCTAAACCAGGACTAAACCAGATCTAAACCAGGACTAAACCAGTTCTAAACCAGGACTAAACCAGATCTAAACCAGGACTAAACCAGATCTAAACCAGGACTAAACCAAGACTAAACCAGATCCAAACCAGATCTAAACCAGGACTAAACCAGGACTTAACTAGATCTAAACTAGGACTAAACCAGGACTAAACTAGATCTAAACCAGGACTAAACCAGATCCAAACCAGGACTAAACCAAGACTAAACCAAGACTAAACCAGATCTAAACAAGGACTAAACCAGGACTAAACTAGATCTAAACCAGGACTAAACCAGGACTAAACCAGATCTAAACCAGGACTAAACCAGGACTAACCAGATCTAAACCAGGACTAAACCAGATCTAAACCAGATCTAACCCAGGACTAAACCAGAGCTAAACCAGGGCTAAACCAGGACTAAACCAAATCTAAACCAGGACTAAACCAGGACCAAACCAGATCTAAACCAGGACTAAACCAGATCTAACCCAGGACTAAACCAGGACTAAACCAGATCTAAACCAGGACTAAACCAGGACTAAACCAGATCTAAACCAGGACTAAACCAGATCCAAACCAGATCTAAACCAGGACTAAACCAGATCTAATCCAGGACTAAACCAGGACTAAACTAGATCTAAACCAGGACTAAACCAGATCTAAACCAGGACTAAACTAGATCTAAACCAGGACTAAACCAAGATTAAACTAGATCTAAACCAGGACTAAACCAGAACTAACCCAGATCTAACCCAGGACTAAACCAGGACTAAACCAGATCTAAACCAGGACTAAACCAGATCTAAACCAGGGCTAAACCAGGACTAAACCAGGACTAAACCAGATCTAACCCAGGATTAAACCAGGACTAAACTAGATCTAAATCAGGACTAAACCAGATCTAAGCCAGGACTAAACCAGATATAAACCAGGACTAAACCAGGACTAAACCAGGACTAAACCAGATCTAACCCAGGACTAAACCAGGACTAAAGCAGATCTAACTCAGGACAAAACCAGGACTAAACCAAGACTAAACCAGATCTAACCCAGGACTAAACCAGAACTAAACAAGGACTAAACCAGGACTTAACTAGATCTAAACTAGGACTAAACCAGGACTAAACTAGATCTAAACCAGGACTAAACCAGATCCAAACCAGGACTAAACCAAGACTAAACCAAGACTAAACCAGATCTAAACAAGGACTAAACCAGGACTAAACTAGATCTAAACCAGGACTAAACCAGGACTAAACCAGATCTAAACCAGGACTAAACCAGGACTAACCAGATCTAAACCAGGACTAAACCAGATCTAAACCAGATCTAACCCAGGACTAAACCAGAGCTAAACCAGGGTTAAACCAGGACTAAACCAAATCTAAACCAGGACCAAACCAGATCTAAACCAGGACTAAACCAGATCTAACCCAGGACTAAACCAGGACTAAACCAGATCTAAACCAGGACTAAACCAGGACTAAACCAGATCTAAACCAGGACTAAACCAGATCCAAACCAGATCTAAACCAGGACTAAACCAGATCTAATCCAGGACTAAACCAGGACTAAACTAGATCTAAACCAGGACTAAACCAGATCTAAACCAGGACTAAACCAGATCTAATCCAGGACTAAACCAGGACTAAACTAGATCTAAACCAGGACTAAACCAGATCTAAACCAGGACTAAACTAGATCTAAACCAGGACTAAACCAGATCTAAACCAGGACTAAACCAAGATTAAACTAGATCTAAACCAGGACTAAACCAGAACTAACCCAGATCTAACCCAGGACTAAACCAGGACTAAACCAGATCTAAACCAGGACTAAACCAGGACTAAACCAGATCTAAACCAGGGCTAAACCAGGACTAAACCAGATCTAACCAAGGATTAAACCAGGACTAAACTAGATCTAAATCAGGACTAAACCAGATCTAAGCCAGGACTAAACCAGATATAAACCAGGACTAAACCAGGACTAAACCAGATCTAACCCAGGACTAAACCAGGACTAAAGCAGATCTAACTCAGGACAAAACCAGGACTAAACCAAGACTAAACCAGATCTAACCCAGGACTAAACCAGAACTAACCCAGATATAAACCAGGACTAAACCAGATCTAACCCAGGACTAAACCAGATCTAAACCAGGACTAAACCAGATCTAACCCAGGACTAAACCAGGACTAAACCAGAACTAAACCAGGACTAAACTAGATCTAAACCAGAACTAAACCAGATCTAGCCCAGGACAAAACCAGATCTAACCCAGGACTAAACCAGGACTAAACCAGATCTAAACCAGGATTAAACCAGATTTAAATCAGATCTAACCCAGGGCAAAACCAGAACTAAACCAGTTCTAAACCAGATCTAAACCAGGACTGAACCAGATCTAAACCAGATGTAAACCAGAACTGAACCAGATGTAAACCAGGACTAAACCAGGACTAAACCAGATCTAAACAAGGACTAAACTATATCTAAACCAGATCTAAACCAGGGCTGAACCAGATCTAAACCAGATCTAAACCAGGACTGAACCAGATCTAACCCAGGACAAAACCAGGACAAAACCAGATCTAACCCAGGACTAAACCAGACCTAAACCAGGACTAAACCAGGACTGAACCAGAATTAAACCAGATATAAGCCAGATCTAAACCAGATCTAACCCAGGACTAAACCAGGTATAAACCAGGACTAAACCAGATCTAACCCAGGACTAAACCAGACCTAAACCAGGACTAAACCAGATCTAACCCAGGACTAAACCAGGACTAAACCAGAATTAAACCAGGACTAAACCAGATCTAACCCATGACTAAACCAGATATAAACCAGGACTAAACCAGATCTAACCCAGGACTAAACCAGATCTAACCCAGGACTAAAGCAGACCTAAACCAGGACTAAACCAGATCTAAATCAGATCTAACCCAGGACAAAACCAGGACTAAACCAGATCTAACCCAGGACTAAACCAGACCTAAAGCTGGACTAAACCAGATCTAACCCAGGACTAAACCAGGACTAAACCAGGACTAAACCAGAATTAAACCAGGACTAAACCAGGACTAAACCAGATCTAACCCATGACTAAACCAGATATAAACCAGGACTAAACCAGATCTAACCCAGGACTAAAGCAGACCTAAACCAGGACCAAACCACATCTAACCCAGGACTAAACCAGGACTAAACCAGAATTAAACCAGGACTAAACCAGATTTAACCCAGGACAAAACCAGCACTAAACCAGATCTAACCCAGGACTAAACCAGATATGAACCAGATATAAACCAGGACTAAACCAGGACTAAACCAGAACTAAATCAGATCTAACCCAGGACAAAACCAGGACTAAACCAGATCTAAATCAGATCTAACCCAGGACTAAACCAGATCTAAACCAGATCTAAATCAGGACTAAACCAGATCTAAACCAGGACTAAACCAGATATAAACCAGATATAAACCAGGACTAAACCAGATCTAACCCAGGACTAAACCAGACCTAAGCCAGGACCAAACCAGATCTAACCCAGGACTAAACCAGGACTAAACCAGAATTAAACCAGGACTAAACCAGGACTAAACCAGATCTAACCCAGGACTAAACCAGACCTAAACCAGGACCAAACCAGATCTAACCCAGGACTAAACCAGGACTAAACCAGAATTAAACCAGACCTAAACCAGGACCAAACCACATCTAACCCAGGACTAAACCAGATATAAACCAGATATAAACCAGGACTAAACCAGGACTAAACCAAGACTAAACCAGATCTAAATCAGATCTAACCCAGGACAAAACCAGATCTAAACCAGAATTAAACCAGGACTAAACCAGATCTAACCCATGACTAAACCAGATATAAACCAGGACTAAACCAGATCTAACCCAGGACTAAACCAGATCTAACCCAGGACTAAAGCAGACCTAAACCAGGACTAAACCAGATCTAAATCAGATCTAACCCAGGACAAAACCAGGACTAAACCAGATCTAACCCAGGACTAAACCAGACCTAAAGCTGGACTAAACCAGATCTAACCCAGGACTAAACCAGGACTAAACCAGGACTAAACCAGAATTAAACCAGGACTAAACCAGGACTAAACCAGATCTAACCCAGGACTAAAGCAGACCTAAACCAGGACTAAACCAGATCTAACCCAGGACTAAAGCAGACCTAAACCAGGACCAAACCAGATCTAACCCAGGACTAAACCAGGACTAAACCAGAATTAAACCAGGACTAAACCAGATCTAACCCAGGACAAAACCAGCACTAAACCAGATCTAACCCAGGACTAAACCAGATATGAACCAGATATAAACCAGGACTAAACCAGGACTAAACCAGAACTAAATCAGATCTAACCCAGGACAAAACCAGGACTAAACCAGATCTAAATCAGATCTAACCCAGGACTAAACCAGATCTAAACCAGATCTAAATCAGGACTAAACCAGATCTAAACCAGGACTAAACCAGATATAAACCAGATATAAACCAGGACTAAACCAGATCTAACCCAGGACTAAACCAGACCTAAGCCAGGACCAAACCAGATCTAACCCAGGACTAAACCAGGACTAAACCAGAATTAAACCAGGACTAAACCAGGACTAAACCAGATCTAACCCAGGACTAAACCAGACCTAAACCAGGACCAAACCAGATCTAACCCAGGACTAAACCAGGACTAAACCAGAATTAAACCAGACCTAAACCAGGACCAAACCACATCTAACCCAGGACTAAACCAGATATAAACCAGATATAAACCAGGACTAAACCAGGACTAAACCAAGACTAAACCAGATCTAAATCAGATCTAACCCAGGACAAAACCAGATCTAAACCAGATCTAAATCAGGACTGAACCAGATCTAACCCAGGACTAAACCAGACCTAAACCAGGACTAAACCAGATCTAACCCAGGACTAAACCAGGACTAAACCAGAATTAAACCAGGACTAAACCAGGACTAAACCAGATCTAACCCAGGACAAAACCAGGACTAAACCAGATCTAACCCAGGACTAAACCAGATATAAACCAGATATAAACCAGGACTAAACCAGGACTAAACCAAGACTAAACCAGATCTAAATCAGATCTAACCCAGGACAAAACCAGATCTAAACCAGATCTAAATCAGGACTAAACCAGATCTAAACCAGATCTAAATCAGGACTGAACCAGATCTAAACCAGGACTAAACCAGACCTAAACCAGGACTAAACCAGATCTAACCCAGGACTAAACCAGATCTAACCCAGGACTAAACCAGATGTAAATGAGGACTAAACCAGATCTAAACCAGGACTAAAGAGGATGAGAGGAGGAAAAGATGGAGATGGTTGGAGGTGAGGACCAGGTGTGTGGTGTTTTCTCTCAGACGTGCAGTTGTTCTTTAAATGATGTGTTTTATAAAAGATGTTTCTAAAAACCAGAAGCTCGTGAAGTTTCCGTACAGCGGACGCTCGGCACCTTCACGCCATGAGGTCGGCGTCTCCTCATCATCTGCTCCTCGGCGCTTCGTCTGTGGTGGAAACGCAGTTCGCTGAAACATTATTTAACGTCGTACGTACGTGTTGACGGAGCTTTGTCCTCTTCCTGTTTGTTGTAATCTTTCAGGCTCTTTTAAAGGTCGACATCCGTCTTCCTCCGGCGGCGTCCTCAGACCTCAAATCGATGAGACCAGGAGAGACGGAGGAGACGGAGGGAGGAGGCAGACGGGCGGTGGAAGATGGAGGAGATGATGGGGCGCTGAGAGGAGCTGTCACAGACCGGGGTTCAAGAGGCGGGCTGAGTGAGATGAACGAGGAGGACGCCACCGGAGGACGCCGCCGGGTTTAGGACCAGTCTCCCTGAGGAACACGATGATGGAGAAGAAGAGGGAGATCTTTGTAAACAGGACCTGAATGCACTACGCTCCTGGTTTAGTTCTGGTTTAGTCCTAGATTAGATCTCGTTTAGTCCTAGATTAGATCTGGTTTAGTCCTGGCTTAGATCTGATTTAGTCCTGGGTTAGATCTGGGTTAGATCTGGTTTAGATCTGGTTTAGACCTGGTTTAGACCTGGTTTAGTCCTGGTTTAGATCTGGTTTAGTCCTCGTTTACATCTGGTTAAGTTTTGGTTTAGTCCTGGGTTAGTTTTGGTTTAGTCCTGGGTTAGTCCTGATTTAGTCCTGATTTAGACCTGGTTTAGACCTGGTTTAGTCCTGGTTTAGACCTGGTTTAGACCTGGTTTAGTCCTGGTTTAGATCTGGTTTAGTCCTCGTTTACATCTGGTTAAGTTTTGGATTAGTCCTGGGTTAGTTCTGGTTTAGTCCTGGTTTAGATCTGGTTTAGTCCTGGTTTAGATCTGGTTTAGTCCTGGGGTAGTTCTGGTTTATTTTTGGTTTAGTCCTGGGTTAGTTCTGGTTTAGTCCTGGTTTAGTCCTGGGTTAGTTCTGGTTTAGTTTTGGTTTAGTCCTGGGTTAGTCCTGGTTTAGTCCTGGTTTAGTTTTGGTTTAGTCCTGGCTTAGTCCTGGTTTAGTCCTGGGTTAGTTCTGGTTTAGTTTTGGTTTAGTCCTGGGTTAGTTCTGGTTTAGTCCTGGGTTAGTTCTGGTTTAGTTCTGGGTTAGTTCTGGTTTAGTCCTGGGTTAGTTCTGGTTTAGTCTTGGGTTAGTCCTGGGTTAGTTCTGGTTTAGTCCTGGGTTAGTTCTGGTTTAGTCCTGGGTTAGATCTGGTTTAGTCTAGTCTATTTTCGTTACCCTCTGTTAGATATAATATTATTTGATGTGTGAGCTTGTGTACTTTCTGCTGCTGTGAAGCTCCTGTCTGCTGGAGGATCTGACTCTGCGTCTGTCTGCACTCCACCTCCTTCATCCACCTCCTTCATCTTCATCCTCATCTCCGCCTGAGCCGCCAGGACAGCTGCTGATGGAAACTCTCCTCTTCAGTCTGTCTCCACTCCCTCCGTCCTGTCACATCACAAATTATGTGCTTCAAGTAGACAAAGGTTTTTTTAAAAAGTTCAAATTTGAATCAAATTTAATTTCAGTCTTATGAGGGCCTGAGAGTCCAAAACCTGGACAAGGGACAAAGAACATACAGCAAAAACACTCAATATAAAACCATATTTTATATCATAAAAATAGTCATTTATCTACCATACATTTGTTGTAAGTTTGTCTTTGTGTCTAGTAAGTGCAGCATGAATAAAAAAATGACAAATGTGTTTTTGTTTTTCTTATTTCTGCCCGGGACACAAATTATTTGATAGTTGGAGAATCACCCAATTATGGTCATTTACACACGCCCCGATTCTTTCCCCAAAACTCGCCAATTTCAAAGACAAAATGTTTTTAAAGTGACCAGTGCTGTTATCTGAAACATGGAGCGGCTTCTTCATGATCTCAACACATTCTGCAAACAAAACAAAACAAAAAAAACACAAATTTTAAAAAACAAACAAAAAAACTTGATTTTCTCCTGTTCGCTCTGAGCAACTTGTGGCAGGTGGACTAAACCAGGACTAAACCAGGACTAAACCAGGTCTAAACCAGGACTAAACCAGGTCTAAACCACACACACACATTTTGCAGAAAGGTGAGTGATTTTCCTGCCTGTCCATCACCTAAAAGTCCTGGTATTATCCCAACATTACTACTGCTGACCTGCTGTGCCTGGGCCACACTTCCCTGGTCACTCTGTCCCTCGGGTCCCTCGGGTTCTCTCAGGTTCTCTCAGGTTCCCTCAGGTTCTCTCGAGTTCCCTCGAGTTCTCTCGGGTTCCCTCGGGTTCTCTCGGGTTCCCTCGGGTTCTCTCGGGTTCTCTCGGGTTCCCTCAGGTTCTCTCGGGTTCCCTCGGGTTCTCTCGGGTTCTCTCGGGTTCTCTCGGGTTCCCTCAGGTTCTCTCGGGTTCCCTCGGGTTCTCTCGGGTTCTCTCGGGTTCCCTCGGGTTCCCTCGGGTTCCCTGTCCACAGTCTCTGGCTGCTCCTCTCCCTGTCCACCTTCAGCCTGGGCTGCAGAGGACGTGGAGGCTCCAGCCCCTCCAGAGAATATGTCTGTTATTTTAGAACGTTTTGCAGCGTCTATAGTGAGATGTTTTAATCTTTTAGCCCGTAACTTCTCCACGCCCCCTTTCTGCCGCTTCTCCATGTTTCCACGCTTAACACTGAAACTGGCGGGATCAGTGCAGAGAAAGGGGCGGGACCGCTCTCGTGAGCTTCTGTATCCTGATTGGTTTAGTCCACTGTCTGTATTGAAGATGGACCAATGGGACGCCTCCTCTAAATTGTGGGCCGGTCTCTGACAACATCAGCGCCGAGGACTGTCGGCCCACTCGGAAAATGCCCCGTTAGTCCTGCTTTAGACCTGGTTTAGTCCTGGTTTAGATCTGGTTTAGTCCTGCTTTAGACCTGGTTTAGTCCTGCTTTAGATCCTGTTTAGTCCTGGTTTCAGTCTGGCTTAGTCCTGGTTTAGACCTGGTTTAGTCCTGGTTTAGATCTGGTTTAGTCCTGGTTTAGATCTAGTTAAGTCCTGGGTTAGATCTGGTTTAGTCCTGGTTTAGATCTGATTTAGTCCTGGTTTAAACCTGGTTTAGTCCTGGTTTAGTCCTAGTTTATATCTAGTTTAGTCCTGGTTTAGTCAACAACAACAACAAAAAAAGCAACAGCATCGGCCCCTGGGACTGTCGGTCCACCGGGAAAATGCCCGGTATGCCCGATAACCAGTCCAGGCCTGCTTCTTGCTGTGTGTGTTAGCCACTCTGCCACTGAACCACCAGACTAATAATGCCTCAGGTGGAGCAGGTTTTCTAATGCCAACAGCAATAACCGCCCTCACAAACTTGAAATTGACTTGAAATTAGAAACTCAATCTTGTTTTGACTCAATTATATTTTCATTTAATCACAGCCGCTGTAACAGAACCAGTTTAAGATCATTTAGTGGAAAATACATTTGTTAATTAGGTAAGCACACTTTTACTTTCCAACACGAGGCGGTCTAAAGTGCTTTGACAGCTTTTCCTGTGGTCAGTATGTATCTGGAATGTTCCGCAGTACGGCATTAAACCTTTCTATCTTCATGGAGACCAAACCGGACCAAGTTACAGGTCAGATCTGTGGAGAGGCGACGCCGCGCACAGTCAGAATGTTTGTTTTTCGAGGTATTTTTGAGCTATAAAACCACCTGTACCTGGTCTCATGTAAGGACTAAACCAGGACTAAACCAGGACTAAAGCAGGACTAAACCAGGTCTAAACCAGGACTAAACCAGATCTAAACCAGGACTAAACCAGATCTAAACCAGTACTAAACCAGGACTAAACCAGGTCTAAACCAGGTCTAAACCAGGACTAAACCAGATCTAAACCAGGACTAAACCAGGACTAAACCAGGTCTAAAGCAGGACTAAACCAGGTCTAAACCAGGACTAAACCAGATCTAAACCAGTACTAAACCAGGACTAAACCAGGTCTAAACCAGGTCTAAACCAGGACTAAACCAGGTCTAAACCAGGACTAAACCAGATCTAAACCAGTACTAAACCAGGACTAAACCAGGTCTAAACCAGGTCTAAACCAGGACTAAACCAGGTCTAAACCAGGACTAAACCAGGACTAAACCAGGTCTAAAGCAGGACTAAACCAGGTCTAAACCAGGTCTAAACCAGGACTAAACCAGGTCTAAACCAGGACTAAACCAGATCTAAACCAGTACTAAACCAAATCTAAACCAGTACTAAACCAGGACTAAACCAGGTCTAAACCAGGACTAAACCAGGTCTAAACCAGTACTAAACCAGGACTAAACCAGGTCTAAACCAGGACTAAATCAGGACTAAACCAGATCTAAACCAGTACTAAACCAGGACTAAACAAGGACTAAACCAGGTCTAAACCAGGACTAAACCAGGTCTAAACCAGGACTAAACCAGGACTAAACCAGATCTAAACCAAGACTAAACCAGGTCTAATCCAGGTCTAAACCAGATCTAAACCAAGACTAAACTAGATCTAAACCAGGTCTAAACCAGGGCTAAACCAGGACTAAACCAGGACTAAACCAGGTCTAATCCAGGTCTAAACCAGGTCTAAACCAGGTCTAAACCAGGGCTAAACCAGGTCTAAACCAGATCTAAACCAAGACTAAACCAGGTCTAATCCAGGTCTAAACCAGATCTAAACCAAGACTAAACTAGATCTAAACCAGGGCTAAACCAGGTCTAAACCAGATCTAAACCAAGACTAAACCAGGTCTAATCCAGGTCTAAACCAGATCTAAACCAAGACTAAACTAGATCTAAACCAGGACTAAACCAGGACTAAACCAGATCTAAACCAAGACTAAACCAGGTCTAATCCAGGTCTAAACCAGATCTAAACCAAGACTAAACTAGATCTAAACCAGGTCTAAACCAGGGCTAAACCAGGACTAAACCAGGACTAAACCAGGTCTAATCCAGGTCTAAACCAGGTCTAAACCAGGTCTAAACCAGGGCTAAACCAGGACTAAACCAGGACTAAACCAGGTCTTGGCGGCACGTTGGCTGAGTGGCTAGCGCTCATGCTTCACAGTAAGAAGGTTCCAGGTTTGATCCCCGGATCGCCCGGGCCTTTCTGTGTGGAGTTTGCATGTTCTCCCCGTGTCTGGGTGGGTTTCCTCCGGGCACTCCGGGTTCCCCCATCAACCCAAAACATGCTCCAGGTAAAATCCTCCAGCTGAGGTCCTGACCAAACCGAAGCAAGAAGATCATGGAGATGGTCCCCGGGTGCAGTCATGTGCTGCTCACTGCTCCTGATAACAGGATGGGTCAAATGCAGAGAAGAATTTCTCCTGTGTGAGATCAATAAAGTCACTTGGAGTGGACACTTTCAAATATCTCGGAGTCACAATAGACAATGCACTTACATTTGATCAACATATCACAGACATTCACAAAAAAAGCCATCAACGATTGTCAATAATCAGAAAACTTAAAGGACTCTATGTTTCTCCACATCTGTTATTACTCTTGTATCAATCCATCATCCAGTCTATTCTGTTGTATTGTTCTACCTGCTTTTTCAATATGCTCACTGTTAAAAACCGGTCTAAACTCACAAAGGTAACTCATATAGCTGCTAAAATTATAGGACTCCCCACACCCAACCTTGCAGATCTCAACAACAGGGCTATTGGACGCTTTGCACTTTCAATAGAACAGGACCCCACCCACCCACTACAGGAGCACCTCACCCCTCTGCCCTCAGGAGCACCTCACCCCTCTGCCCTCAGGAGCACCTCACCCCTCTGCCCTCAGGAGCACCTCACCCCTCTGCCCTCAGGAGCACCTCACCCCTCTGCCCTCAGGAGCACCTCACCCCTCTGCCCTCAGGAACACCTCACCCCTCTGCCCTCAGGACGGAGGTACAGGGCGATCAGGTGCAGGAGGGCCCGCTTTGGCAGAAGCCTGATCCCTTCAGCCGTCACATTTTTGAACAACAGGCCCCGCTGAGTGTGCTGTAACGCTTATTGTATGTCTTTGTGTTTGTTGTGTTGTTGCTGTGTGTGTCAAACAGGCTCTGTGTACGTGAAAATGAATTTCCCCTTGGGGACAATAAAGTCTAAAGTCTAAAGTCTAAAAGTCACTTCTTCTTAATCCAGATCTAAACCAGGACTAAACCACACACACCTAAAAGTCCCGGTATTATCCTAACATTAACCTGCTGACCTGGTGTGCCTGTGCGACACTTCCTGGTCACTCGGTCCCTCAACAGGCGGATTAATCAATCAGAGAGAAGCACAACAAAAACAAAAAACATGGCTGTTTACACGTAAAAAGGAGAAAATGTACATAAAAGGACGATAAACTGCAGATTTTCAACACACCAAAAAAAGTTTTATTATAGTTATATTTTGTTCTGAATGTTACGAGAATTTCGGAGATGAGAAATTTTGTCTTCCGTATTTGAGAGACACTTGAGACGATCCAAACAGCTGCTAATCACTATCAAGCTTGGACGGAGGATTTTCACGCTGGTTTGATTCCAGAACCTTCTGAATTCAAACAGAATGAATTGCCAATCTACTGAACTGAAGGTAAAAGGAGTTGTTAACATGAAAACTACCACTTCATGACATCATGATGTGGAACAGAGCGTTTGGAGCTTTGAAGATGTAGACAGACGAATAATAGAGAGTTCCTCAAACGTGTGAATGAAACAAAACTGAGATTTTGAGGAGGAAACGACATTAGAAATCCGATTGGAACCCCTGGCTTAGGCCGATAGTAATCCGCTCGGTGCCGCCTTGTGCACGATATCGGATCGGATCGCATGCGCGGGAATTTTCGCCAGGGATTTCACCCGGAAGTGGCAGGAGGCGCCGACGCCGTCATAAGTAGCGATTGTTGCCGGAAAAGTCAGACGAAATCATGGCTGCGAAGAAAGAATGCACAACACGTACACTAATGCTGCTCCGGCAAACTAGTCCAGGTTTAGTCCAGGTTTAGTCCAGGTTTAGTCCAGGTTTAGTCCAGGTTTAGTCCAGGTTTAGTCCAGGTTTAGTCCAGGTTCAGTCCAGGTTCAGTCCAGGTTCAGTCCAGGTTCAGTCCAGGTTTAGTCCAGGTTTAGTCCAGGTTTAGTCCAATTTTAGTCCAGGTTTGGTCTAGGTTTAGTCCAGGTTTAGTCCAGGTTTACTCTAGGTTCAGTCTAGGTTTAGTCCAGGTTTAGTCCAGGTTTACTCTAGGTTCAGTCTAGGTTTAGTCCAGGTTTAGTCCAGGTTTAGTCCAGGTTTACTCTAGGTTCAGTCTAGGTTTAGTCCAGGTTTAGTCCAGGTTTAGTCCAGGTTTAGTCCAGGTTTAGTCCAGGTTTAGTCCAGGTTTAGTCCAGGTTAAAGGTCCCATGGCATGAAATTTTCACTTTCTGAGGTTTTTGAACGTTAATGTGAGCCATGGTTAAAAGTTGCGAAATGTCTAAACTGAGCATTTGCGATCCTTTTCTGCGTTAGAAAACACAGCTCAAACGGGCGATTCTGAACAAGGAAACTATGTGACGTCACATCGTTTCCGTCTGGATCTCCACCCCCTGTCTCTGGAAATCACGCCCAGAGAGTTTGGACAGCGAAGGAGCTACGCAATGCGAAATGCGTTTTTTAATTTGCCTGGAGGCACATGCGAGTGTTTCTAGGCTCGGAAGTCCTTTACCCGACCCTCTGGACCTCTGAAACAGAGGTTTAATTTTATTTTCTGTGAAAATGTGTTTTTTTCATTGAAATTTCTCTCCTTTCTTCCTCCGCGCTTAAAACGCAGAAGTGCTGTCTCCCAGTGGCGCATTTGCCCCCCCCCCCACCCGCTGCTCTGACCTATCTGTGTCCTTCTCATTTGCATTCAAGCAACAAGGCCCAGAATGAGTCGTTCAGAGAGAGATTTTCTGACTCTGTACATGTGTCTTTCTCATGTACTGAGTGTTGATTTTGAAGAAGGATTCATTTACAGTATTAGGGAACCATTAAGGAGCCATATAAAAGCATCAAGAAGTACCATGTCATGGGATCTTTAAGTCCAGGTTCAGTCCAGGTTTAGTCCAGATTTAGTCTCATATTAGTCCAGGTTTAGTCCAGGTTCAGTCCAGGTTTAGTCTCATATTAGTCCAGGTTTAGTCCAGGTTTAGTCTCATATTAGTCCAGGTTTAGTCCAGGTTTAGTCCAGGTTTAGTCCAGGTTTAGTACAGGTTTAGTCTCATATTAGTCCAGGTTTAGTCCAGGTTTAGTCCAGGTTTAGTCCAGGTTTAGTCTCATATTAGTCCAGGTTTAGTCCAGGTTTAGTCTCATATTAGTCCAGGTTTAGTCCAGGTTCAGTCCAGGTTTAGTCTCATATTAGTCCAGGTTTAGTCCAGGTTTAGTCCAGGTTTAGTCCAGGTTTAGTCCAGGTTTAGTCTCATATTAGTCCGTCAAACTCCTCGAGCTCCATCTTTGTAAACCGCCACATAGTTTGTTGTGTTTTTATTGAAGTAGTTGGACTACAGCGTCACACAGCGTAGCGGAGCCTCCAGGTCGCTGACCATTATTATCCGATTACACGAGCTTCATGTGCACTTGGATCTAAGGACAGACCACCCGCCGAGTAACGGGATCAGATTTGGAGAAATCCAATCCGATTTTCTCTTCCTATGCGCACGCAGTGAGTGTCTGTTTTTAATGGGTATTTTTGAGCTGTAAAACCACCTGTAATTGAATAAATGTAAAGTAGAGCTGTTTAATAAAGTCACACTGTGGAACATTCCAAGCAGAGCAATGATGTATCCATAGAAACAAGCAGGTTAAGAGTTACACGGTGCCCCTTTAAAGCTCACAGGAGTCGGTTTTGTATAACATAGGACCTGTAAATGATTCAGTGTTTTGTCGATGTATTTTCTTTCCAGTCCCACCCGACGTCGTCTTAAGGCAGGCGCTGCTGACACACTCCTCTCAGTTTTGTGTTTTTCAAAGTGTTGAATCTGTAATAGAAATGTGTGTTTTTACCAACAGCAAAACAAACAGGCCGCTTTGGGAGCCGTCCTGTTTATTTGGACAAAACTCTCCCTGATTCAAACCCAGACGGTAAACACAAAACACTAAATGAGAAATGTCCAAATACAGAGTTCAGATTTCACCTGAAAGTCAAAAACAAAACAAAAACCTTTCACCACGAGCTTCTTTATTATTAGTCTGTCTACATCTCCAAAGCTCAGAAGGCTCAGTTCCACCTCGTGATGTCATGAAGTGGTAGTTCTGAAATGAACCTTTTACCTTTAGGTCAGTCGAGATCAGCAATTCCAGGACTAAAATGAGCCAAATGATTCTAGAGAGACTAGGAAAAGAGAGACAGACGAGGAGAAGAGAAAGAGACAAGAAGAAGAGACGAGAAGAAGAGAGAGAGACAAGAAGAAGAGAGAGAGAGATGAGGCGATGAGAGAGAGAGACCAGGAGAAGAGAGAGAGATGAGGAGAGAGAGAGAGAAACCAGGAGAAGAGAGAGATGAGAAGAAGAGAGAGAGAGAGACCAAGAGAAGAGAGAGAGACGAGGAGAAGAGAGACAAGAAGAAGAGAGAGAGACTAGGAGAAGAGAGAGAGAGGCGAGGAGAAGAGAGAGACTAGGAGAAGAGAGAGAGACGAAGAGAGAGAGACGAGGAGAAGAGAGAGAGACGAGGAGAAGAGAGAGAGACGAAGAGAAGAGAGAGAGACGAGGAGAAGAGAGAGAGACGAGGAGAAGAGAAAGAGACAAGAAGAAGAGAGACGAGAAGAAGAGAGAGAGACAAGAAGAAGAGAGAGAGAGATGAGGCGATGAGAGAGAGAGACCAGGAGAAGAGAGAGAGATGAGGAGAGAGAGAGAGAGAAACCAGGAGAAGAGAGAGATGAGAACAAGAGAGAGAGAGAGACCAAGAGAAGAGAGAGAGACGAGGAGAAGAGAGACGAGAAGAAGAGAGAGAGACTAGGAGAAGAGAGAGAGAGACGAGGAGAAGAGAGAGACTAGGAGAAGAGAGAGAGACGAAGAGAGAGAGACGAGGAGAAGAGAGAGAGACGAAGAGAAGAGAGAGAGACGAGGAGAAGAGAGAGAGACGAGGAGAAGAGAGAGAGACGAGGAGAAGAGAGAGAGACGAGGAGAAGAGAGGACGAGGAGAAGAGAGAGAGACTAGGAGAAGAGAGAGACGAGGAGAAGAGAGAGAGACGAGGAGAAGAGAGAGAGACGAGGAGAAGAGAGAGACGAAGAGAAGAGAGAGACGAGGAGAAGAGAGAGAGACGAGGAGAAAAGAGGACGAGGAGAAGAGAGAGAGACTAGGAGAAGAGAGAGAGACGAGAAGAGAGAGAGACGAGGAGAAGAGAGAGACGAGGAGAAGAGAGAGACGAGGAGAAGAGAGAGAGACGAGGAGAAGAGAGAGAGACGAGGAGAAGAGAGAGACGAGGAGAAGAGAGGACGAGGAGAAGAGAGAGAGACTAGGAGAAGAGAGACGAGGAGAAGAGAGAGACGAGGAGAAGAGAGAGACGAGGAGAAGAGAGGACGAGGAGAAGAGAGAGAGACTAGGAGAAGAGAGAGAGACGAGGAGAAGAGAGAGAGACGAGGAGAAGAGAGAGAGACGAGGAGAAGACAGAGAGACGAGAAGAAAGAGAGACAAGGAGAAGAGAGAGACGAGGAGAAGAGAGAGAGACTAGGAGAAGAGAGAGAGACGAGGAGAAGAGAGAGACGTGGAGAAGAGAGAGAGACTAGGAGAAGGGAGAGAGACTAAGAGAAGAGAGAGACTAAGAGAAGAGAGAGACTAAGAGAAGAGAGAGACGAGAAGAGAGACGAGGAGAAGAGAGAGAGACTAAGAGAAGAGAGAGAGACAAGGAGAAGAGAGAGAGACTAGGAGAAGACAGAGAGACGAGGAGAAGAGAGAGAGACGAGGAGAAGACAGAGACGAGGAGAAGAGAGAGAGACGAGGAGAAGACAGAGACGAGGAGAAGAGAGAGAGACGAGGAGAAGAGAGGACGAGGAGAAGAGAGAGAGACTAGGAGAAGAGAGAGAGACGAGGAGAAGAGAGAGAGACGAGGAGAAGAGAGAGACTAGGAGAAGAGAGAGAGACGAGGAGAAGAGAGAGAGACTAGGAGAAGAGAGAGAGACGAGGAGAAGAGAGAGAGACTAGGAGAAGAGAGAGAGACGAGGAGAAGAGAGAGAGACGAGGAGAAGAGAGAGAGACTAGGAGAAGAGAGAGAGACTAGGAGAAGAGAGAGAGACTAAGAGAAGAGAGAGACTAAGAGAAGAGAGAGACGAGGAGAAGAGAGAGAGACTAAGAGAAGAGAGAGACGAGGAGAAGAGAGAGACGAGGAGAAGAGAGAGACGAGGAGAAGAGAGAGAGACTAGGAGAAGAGAGAGAGACGAGAGAGAGACGAGAAGAGACAGAGACTAGGAGGAGAGAGAGAGAGAGAAGAGAGAGAGAGACGAGAAGAGAGAGACGAGAAGAGAGAGACGAGGAGATGTCATGAAGTGGTAGTTCTCAAGTGAACCTTTTACCGCTGTATCACAGCGCCCCCTAGCCGCCTGGCATGCATACCCAATCAAATTCCACACACTTTTGCGTCACCATATGCACGCTCGTCTAAACGCGGAATAAAAAGTGAAGACGCAACGCCACTTTTGCGTCTTCTGTTCAGACCGTCGTCATGTAAACGTAGCCTGAAATCTGATGTTTGCAATTTGTGCAGTTCTGCATTATTCCCTGTTTAAAGAATCTGACTTATTCCCAGCCTGTTTCCTAATTACAGAATTTCCCAGTTTTTAGGATATTTCAGTTCTCATAATATCTTCTTTGTTTGTTGTTTATCCGCCTGGTTAGTCATATTAAAGGAATATTAACGTTTTTTGTTTTTTTTTTAAAATCTGAACCTTATTTCTGTAATAAAACAAGTTGTTTTACTCACCCATAGCACTTTGGTGTCATATGGAGCAGTTTCGTAGATGTTGTAGTTTAGTGATATCCGTTAACGTGAGTGCTCGGGGCAGGTGATTACAGTCACCAAATAACACAAACTTTATCACTTTTCAAATTACAGAAGCTCAATGTCTTAGTCTATTCTTTGGTTTGAGTCAAAAGTGCCTCTAATCCGAGATTTATCCATAGTTTGGAGTAGATGAGGAGGACAGTGCACATGTGCTCAGTCACAGCTGATTTCGCTCTCAGCTCTCGGGACCCAAACATGAAAGGCAAAGCTGTAAGACGTTTGGACCATCGTGTTTGCAGTACCCACTTCAGTCAGGACCATTTTTTACCAGCAAAGGAAAAGAAAGAACTAGGGATGCACGATATATCGGCGTTAACATCGGTATCGGCCGATATTGCCAAATTTTTTAACATATCGTATCGGCCCGATGTGTAAAAGTGGGCCGATATTAACGACGGATATTTGTCAGTACAGTAATCCCTCCAATTAACGTTTTCTCACATTTCTCTCTCGTTTAAACACTCAAACTTTCGTAGATTTTCAACAAAATGTATTAATAGTGAAGTGTGTGTGGGGGGGGGGGGGCACTGAAAAGAGTCTTTTCGGACTGCGTGCCTCCCCCGTGCACGAACACAAGTGGTTTAATCCTGGTTTAGACCGTGTTTAGTCCTGGTCTGATTCTGGTCTGGTCCTGGTTTAGTTCCAGTCTGGTCCCCCCCACACACATTCCCCCCGTGTCCCCCATCAATCGGCAAAGGTCCCTTAGCCAATCAGGAAGCAGAACACAATGTTACACTATTTAAAAAAAAATGAAATTGAAAAAAAATATCAGGAGTCAAAACACGTTTTGAAAATAAAGGAAGACATTAAAAAAATAATTTTACATGATTTTCAGTCTGTATAAAATGTTATCTCAGAATTAAAAATAAATAAATCGACTAGTATCGGTATCAGCCGATATCAGCAACATTAATATCAGATATCGGTATTGTCTTAAATTTTTACATCGGTGCATCCCTAGAAAGAAGGCCAGCGGATTCAGCGCACGATTCTGAGAAGTAATGTGAAACCGATGGCTGTTGCTCCTAAAACTGTCTCCGCTTCATTCTTTCTGTATCCATTCTGTCTCCTCATCCGTATACTCCTCTTCAGTCCTCCATAAGTCCTCTTCAGCCTCAAAGTCCCAATCTTCTGCCATGTGTCGCTCGCAACAGAAAAGTTCTGAGCGTCTTTTTATCTGCAAATCAGCTGTGACTGAGCACATGTGCACTGTCCTCCTCATCTACTCCAAACTATGGATAAATCTCAGATTAGAGGCACTTTTGACTCAAACTAAAGTGTAGACTAAGGGCCTGTCCCCACGACAACGTTTTTTGGAGGAAACGGAGAAGTTTGTGTGCGTTTGGGCCTGTCGTCCAGACGGCGCCGGTGTTTTTGGGGGTGAGAACGGAGTTTTTCAAAAACGGGTTCCAGAGTGGAGAAGTAGGAGAACGCCCCCCGTCGCGTTGGCATGTGGGCGGCAAAAAAGCGCGGCAGGTGAGAAAATGATGACGTCGCGCTGCCGTAATCATCACGTGACCGGTGACCAGAGGGTGTAACCCTGCGCCTTCTGCAGGTAATGACCAGATAACAGCCATGGCGGACAATGGACTTCAGTATATTTTACAGACATTTGGAAGTTTATTTGCACTGCTGCATCAAACTCTGTTTATCTGCAATGCAGTGCAACAACAGCAGAGATACATGCACAATTACGCACGTCGGATTCTTTTCACCCCGCTGCAGCTAAACACGTATTTTAAAACTGGAAAAATCCCGTCAATGAAAAGGCAGATAGTGGACAATGAGGAGCCCAGACCAATTTGAGTGTGTTGTGTGCTGTAAATAAAGAAAAAGAGCAACCATTTCTTGTCTTTTTTATTGAATGAAAATGTATCTTTTACAAACAGGCACATGCAGTATCACACACAAACATGTATAAAAGCATTTCTGTTTTCGCTTGTCTGAGGGGAATCCGGGGAAGGTGAAGAACACAGCGATCTCGTAGACGTGGGGTCGTCCTCTAACAAATCCCAGGTTTCCACTCCGGCTGTAATGGCTGTAATGGCTGTAATGGCTGTAGTAGCTGGCGATCCACCCCAGATTTGTTCGCACAGCTCAAAATATAACAGGACCACACGTCACTGCGACGCCCAGAGTCAAAGGCATGTTTGTATTTGTTCCTTACTGCCTACAGTTTTGTTGTTAGCTGCACTTTGGTGATGGTATGGGGATCATGAGAAAAATCGTTCCCTTCGGCCGTGCCCCGGTAGTATATTCACGCCGAAAAGCCAACATAATGTCCGAGTATTTGCTTGGGCAGGACTCCCAGTCGACGTTCTGCTGATACTGTTGTGTTTTGTAATCCAGCGTAACGACCAAGGTTAACGAGAGTTCTACTTGTTAATGTCTATCTAATAAAACGATAGCAAGTAATACTAACTATCGATTTATAGGCAAAAACTCTGTCTTTGTTCTGTGGCGTCTGTCTATGTTAGGGACGGTCAACATTTTCACATTACCGGAGGGAGTCCCTGCTACATTGGTGGAGCAGGGGGACAAAATAAATTTGCGTTTGTTGACGGTCCCTAAAGTACACGCGTTTGCTTGTTTATGAAAGAGAAAGGACTTTCTGCGCATGTGCTCTTTGTAGTCTTGCGTTTCCGGTGGCTCTGGCTCTTTCCGGTTTACAGCGCCACTTATCGGTGTGACATATGTACTACATCGTTTTCACTCAGCGCTCCGTGCTCATCTTGACACGAATGTTTTCTGATCCAACACGTGTGTGGACGACACTTTTTTTCACCCCGGGTAAAAAAAAAAACAGGAACGTTGTCGTGGGGACAGGGCCTAAGACATTGAGCTTCTGTAATTTGAAAAGTGATAAAGTTTGTGTTATTTGGTGACTGCAATCTCCCGCCACAAAGCACTCACGTTAACGGATATCGCTAAACTACAACATCTACAAAACTGCTTCATATAACACCAAAGTGCTATGGGTGAGTAAAACAACTTGTTTTATTACAGAAATAAGGCTCAGATTGTAAAAAAAAAAAAACCTTTAAGCTTTACACGTTGAAGGACACTTTCTGTTGAACTGAACCAAGGCCTTTGCGTTTGACTGCGTTCTTTTGTGTCACATTTGAGTCCAAGGTGCCTGCGTTATAGAAGGAAAATATTTGAATCTGAATACTTCATGTTGTTTTTATACTGGATAAAAAATAAATAAATACAGAGGGGATTTTTATTAAACTACATCTTAGAAAATTGGCCTGTTTCCTCATCACAGTTTCATTTTGCTTCATTCTCACACGTTTAACACACACACCCTGCAGATTTAGAAATACTCTGTTCCACCTTGTGATGTCATGGAGTAATACAGGAAGTGCTCCACTGTGTTTTTAAACTCCATACATCTTTACCCGAAGAATTTGGATAATTTCAATCATTTCAGCCCAGGAATTGCCAATATCTATTGAACTACAGGTAAAAGGAGCAGGACACAACTCCAGGTCTGTTTTGAGGAGGTAACTACATTAAAAAGTTTTATTTCTGGGTCCGTCACCCGTTTCTTTCTATGGATACGTCATTGCTCTGCCTGGAATGTTCCACAGTGTGACATTAAACAGCTCTACTTTACATTTATTCAATCACAGGTGGTTTTAGAGCTCAGAAATCCCTAGAAAAACAAACATTCTGACTGTCGCCTCTCCACAGATCTGACCTGTAACTTGTTTGGTCTCCATGAAGATAGAAAGATTTAAAGGAGTAGTAACGTTTTTTTTTACAATCTGAACCTTATTTCGTTAATAAAACATGAGCAACTCACCCATAGCACTTTGGTGTCATCTGGAGCATGTCCGGAGATTTTGTAGTATCCGTAACGCGAGTGCTCGGAGCATATGGTTGCGTCCACCAAATAACACAAACTTTAGCACTTTTCAAATCACAGAAGCTCAATGTGTCGCTGTACAGTTTCGCTTGGTTAAAAGCGGCCTGAAACTTGATACCCAGCTATAGTTTCATTAGATTACGTCATCATCAAGGACTGCGCGCATTCACAGCTGATTCGCAGATAAACAACGCTCTGAACTTTTCTGTTGCAAGTGAGACATGGCTGAAGATTCGGACTTTGAGACTGAAGAGGACTTATTTGAGTATGATGGCCGTCCCTGTCGTTTTGAGCCTGAGTATACGGATGAGGAGGTATCAGAAAGAATGAAGGGGAGACAGTTTGAGGAGCACCAGAGAAGAGCAAGCGACGACCCGTCTACGAAAAGACAGAACCTGGTGGTGTTTATGTGGATGGCAACACGTCGATGTCGATGGCAACAGAGGAAGAATGCCTTTGATCGAGTGGGATTTGTGGCCAGGAGATGAACGTCTGGGTCTCCAACATGGCCGCACATCCGGGTCTTGGTCAGATTTTTCAAGTTCGTGAAAACACACTATATAAACTTCCTCTGCCCAGTCAGTTCTTGCTAGATTGTCGACCAGTCAAGAGACTCTCAAACTCTGTATCTGAAACTCTGAATCTGAGGGCCTGTTTACATGAGAACGCTTACGGGTAAAAACGGTGACGGCGTTTTGGGGGCTTAAAAACGCAAAAAACTGAAACCGTCCTCCAAAGTGGAAAACTTGAATACGCTCTGCCGTAGCGTTTTCGTCTATACTGCCCAAGACGCAAAACTCTGGTCAATTCTGACATCGCGTACGTGTTTACGTCACATTGGTCCATATCAGTGTACTTTGTTTGGCAGGACCTTGTTGCGCCTTCGTTGCTTTGTCGTAACGTGGTCCGAAGCAATAGTTCAACTTCTTCGTCTGACCACAGAAATGTTTTTTTTTTACCGGTAGCCATGTTTTGTTTTGCTTTTCGTGGCGCAGATGAGAAGAAGGAAGATTCTACACATGCTCGCGGACATAGTGATAATGTATCACAGCGCCACCTAGCCGCCTGGCATGCATACCCAATCGGAGATAAACGTCTGGGTGATAACAGAAATCTGTGTCTGTCAACTCTGGAGGATATTCGAGCCATGATGAACCGTGGTGTAATAAAAGAAGAAATTCAATTTGTCAACTGCAGGGAGGAGCTAACTAGCTGACTACTTTCCAAAACTATCTCACCTATTGGTTTCTGTCTTTTGTTTCTCTGGCGGCGAATAGGTATGCTAATCTAGACGCCAGAGAAACAAAAGACAGAAACCAATAGGTGAGATAGTTTCGGAAAGTAGTCAGCTAGTTAGCTCCTCCCTGCAGCGAGATATAACCAAGTGTCTTACCAGCATTCTAACCAGAACTGACGAAGCCTCTCGGATGAGCGGTGAAACGTTTTCGACCAAACAAACTTTGTCCAGTTGACAAATTGAATTTCTTCTTTTATCATGGATTCTACCTGGACGACTGAGGGACTCTTCACGCACCGTGGTGTAATAGAAACATTTTTTCGTGTTCCGAAGTTTAATTTGAAGAGCCAGCCAAAGCCTGCCGGACCACATGGGCAATTTTCAGTTGCGTCAGTAGCCAGCACACAATTATTGTTTGCATTGAATTGGTTTGTTATGCCTATATAGTCATGATGACGTAATCTAATGAAACTGCAGCTGGGTATCGGGTTTCAGGTCATTTTTGACCAAGCGAAACTGTACAGTGACACATTGATCTTCTATGATTTGAAAAGCGCTAAAGTTTGTGTTATTTGGTGACCGCAACATCATGGCCCGAGCACTCACGTTACGGATATCGCTAAACTATAAAATCTCCGGACATGCTCCAGATGACACCAAAGTGCTATGGCTGAGTTGCTCATGTTGTTTTATTAACGAAATAAGGTTCAGATTGTAAAAAACGTTACTACTCCTTTAATGCCACACTGTGAAACATTGCAGACAAAGCAATAACATCTCCACGGAGAAAAGCATTTGACGGAGCCACATTTACACAGTGAATCTTTAAAGCTCACAAGAGTCCATTTCGTCGTATTGGTCGAGTGACTTTATTTTCGGCACAAACGAGCCAAACGAAGTAAAAGTTCTGAGTGACTTTAACCTTGTGTATTCTCAGCATATTTATCCACTCCTTTATCGTTTTGTAATATTCCTTTTCTCCTGCTCGCTTGGTACATTGTTTTGGTGTGGACTTCGTGTTTTCCAGAATATTCCAGAATATTCCCGCGTCGTGAAGTCGGAGGAGATTTGCATTTAAAGGGAGAGCGCGGAGGGACTTCTGCACAATGAGGTAATTAAAGCGAACAAAACAGAACGGGCTCATTTTACACATGAGGAGAGCAGCAAAGAACGAGAGAAGGAGGAGGAGAGGATAAGGGAGGAGAGGAGCAAGAAGGTTCCAGGTTCGACTCCCAGGACGCCCAGGTCTTTCTGCGTGAAGACATTTGTCGAGTATGTGGGATCTGTTTAAATATTTGGCAGGGTTTTGATCATTAGACTGTTTAATTAAATCCATTCATCCATTTTCTTCCTCTTATCTGGGGCCGGGTCGCGGCGGCAACAGTCTAAGATCTAAGATTCAAGATTCAAGATTCAAGATTCAAGATTCAAGATTGTTTATTTGTCATATGCAGAATCAACACAGGCTCAACAATGCAATGAAATATTTAGGATCAGAGGAACCGTTGACTCGCTAAGATAGTCAGAAGTACTAATAACAGCAGTAATAGTACATGGTAAAAAAGTGTTGCAAAAAGTTCAGGGGAAGAAGTAAACAATATAATAAAAATATGTAATAAAATGTAATAAAATACAAGGTGCAAGTAGAGTTTTTCACAGATTGCACATAATATGGTGTAGTACAGATTATTGCACAGGTAACAGTAATTTACAGTGAGGTAGTGACAAACATGATACATTCATACAGAGCAGCAGCAGGAAACATATTATGCATAATGAAAAGTAGTTTAGTGCAGTATTATTGAGAGTTCAGTATAATATAGAGCGGACTGGGGAGCAGACTGGGGACAGATCCAGCCCTCCAAGACCTTTAATCTGGCCCTCAGCTGATTTTCTATTAAAATATTTGTTATATTTTAATATTCTATTAAAAAATGTTCTGCACCTCTTTTCTGCACAGTTCAGCATAGCAGCGTCTGCAGCGCCTCTGTACGTGACTCGTCTCTTTCCAAACGCTCTTAAAGGAGCATCGTTTTGACTGTTGACCGTGACACCCTCATCAGGAAAATGTCAAAAATGAGAAAAGTGCAGGGTTTTCCAAGAAAAATTTACTAATTCCTATTTGTTCAGGAGGTGAATGGGAAACCTGTACGCTTGTGTTGAAGTTTCATTTTTCTTAAAGTTTCTGGTTGTTCATAATATTATAATATTTTGTAAAAGAGAGTTCATCAAATAAAAAAGACTTCTGTAATAGATTTGCGTTTCTCTGCACAAATATTTGGATTTATTGATATTTTTGGGTATATTTGCCATGAGTTTTCTGATCCGGCCCCTTTGGGATCAAAGTACTGTAGGTTGGATACGGCCCCCGGACCAAAATGAGTTTGACACCCCTGAGTTCAGTAGTCTGACAGCTTGGGGGTAATATCTGTCTTTGAGTCTTTTTGTGCGTGCTGGCAGGCTCCTGTATCGTCTACCAGAGGGTAGCAGACGGAAGAGTCCTTGTGCCGGATGAGTATGGTCCTTAGTGATGCTGCGTGCCTTACGCAGACCCCTGCTGTGGTAAATGTCCTGGATGGAGGAGAGACTGCTGCCAGTGATGTCCTCTGCCGCTCGCACCACCCTCTGTAGTGCTTTACGGCTCTGAGCGGTGCAGTTCCCATACCACACTGTGATGCAGCCCGTCAGCAGGCTCTCGATGGTGCACCTGTAGAAGTTTGTGAGGATGCTAGTGTCATACCAAACTTCCTCAACTTCCTCAGGAGGTAGAGTCTTTGTCGGGCTTTCTTAACCGCAGTGTCTGTATGTAGTGTCCAGGACAGATCCTCAGTGATGTGGACCCCAAGGAACTTAAAGCTGCTGACCTGCTCCACCTCAGTGTTGTTAATGGAGATGGGTGGATGCTGGTCTACACGCTGTCTCCTGAAGTCCACGATCATTTCCTTAGTTTTGCTGACGTTCTGAGAGAGGTTATTTTCCTGACACCAGCTGGTCAGTGATTTCACCTCGTCTCTGTAGGCACTCTCATTGTTGTTAGTGATGAGGCTTAAGATGGTGGTGTCGTCGGCAAATTTGAGGATGATGTTGGAGCTGTGCCTGGTGGTACAGTCATAGGTGAACAGGGAGTACAGGAGAGGGCTGAGAACACAGCCCTGGGGTGCCCCAGTGCTGAGGACACGTGTGGAGGAGACGTGGCTGCCGATCCTCACCGCCTGTGGCCTGTTGGTGAGGAAGTCCTATATCCAGCAGCAGATGGACGTCCCCAGGCCCAGGGCGGTGAGCTTAGAGACCAGTTTGGGGGGGATTATGGTATTGAATGCCGAGCTGTAGTCGATGAAGAGCATTCTCACATATGTGTTTCCTCTCTCCAGATGACTGAGAGAGGTGTGGACTGCTAGAGCAATGGCGTCGTCTGTAGACCTCTTTGCTCTATATGCAAACTGCAGGGGGTCCAGGGTGTCGGGGAGGGAGTCACAGATGTGTCTCTTAATGATTCGTTCAAAGCACTTCATGATGACAGATGTGAGTGCTATGGGCCGATAGTCATTAGGACAGGATGCTGTGGGGGTCTTTGGGATGGGGACTACAGTGGAGGTCTTGAAGATGGTGGGCATGATAGACTGGCTCAGAGACAGGTTGAAGATGTTGGTGAACACCCCAGCGAGTTGGTCAGCACAGGCCCTCAGCACCCGTCCCGGGATGCCGTCGGGTCCTGGTGCTTTGCGGGGATTCACTCTCTTGAACGCCCGTCTCACTGTAGCAGTGTCTATACAGAGTACAGCATCCTCACTGTCCACATGAGGTCTGGTGACAGGCGTGGTGCTATCTGCATCAAACCGGGCGTAGAAAGTGTTGAGTTCATCTGGAAATTATGCGCTGGACGGTTCCACGGGCCCGCTCCTCCCCTTGTAGTCAGTGATGCAGCGTAGCCCATGCCACACCCGTCTCGGGTCATTGCTCTGCTGGGCAGACTCCACTCTCTCCCTGTAGTCCCTCTGGGCAGTCCTGATGGTCTTTCTGAGGTCATACTTGGCTGCTTTGTAGGCTTCGGGGTCTCCTGAGTTGAAGCCGGCGGTGTGAGCTTTCAGTTTAGCACGCACCTCCGGTCCCACCCAGGGTTTCTGATTAGAGTAAGTGCAGATGGAGATTTTGGGCACGGTGTCCTCAATGCACTTCCCTATGTAGCCTACGACAGAGTCTGCGTACGCATTAATGTCACCATCCGCTGCGTCTGCAAACATCTGCCAGTCCGTTGTTTCAAAGCAGTCCTGTAGCACCTCATCAGACATACTGCTCCATTTGTGGATTTGTCTGGGAACCGGGAAAGCTTGTTTTTCTTCTCAAAACAAAACATTTGTGCGAAAGGTGATATATTTGCGTCCCAAACAGTTGTCCATGAAACATCCAGCAGCGTAGATTGCGGTCGCGTGTTGTGTCTCTTGACTGGTATCACTGTGCGCATATTAGCTGTATTAGCCTGTTAACCTTTAGCGGAAGTGTACGGCAGATGCGGTCCGGCGTAAGGGGAAGTTTACAAGTGAACAGGCTAATACAGCTAATATGAGCGCAGTGATAGTTAGCATTCGCATATCTCGTCTCGATTTGTATCGCTGCGCTCCCGTTAGCAGCCTGTTGCCTGTTCACTCGTAAACTTGCGGACCGCATCCATCGTTCACTTCCGCTAAAGGTTAACAGGCTAATAATAAGTAACAGGCGCGCAGGGATACAAATCGAGACGAGATATGAGAATGCGAAAATACGCTGCTGGATTTTTCGTGGACAACCGTTTTTGACGCTAATATATCACCTTTCGGACAAATGTTTTGTTTTGAGAAGAAAAACAAGCTTTATTACGAGTCCCCACGAACTTACCGGACCTAATTACCTGAGCTCCAGAACGCGAGCAGAACCGGGCTGAGCGCAAACTGTCAGAGGTAAGATGGTGTTACCGCACTACATGATCCTGGTGTTTTTATTTCACTGTTTTGTTTGTAAATCAAGTTATGAATATTAATAACAGACAAATAAGACGGATTCTTTCCCCGAGGTCGTACCCGCTAACGTTAGCAAAGTTCTGATTGACAGTGTTGCTAAGCGCCGCTCCCTTTTAAACCAGCGGAGCGGCGGGAAGGGCTGATACGCCTCATTTACACAAACTCATTTATACAAACTCATTTAACCAAACTCACTTCTCAGGTCTGAACGGTTCGAATGTGTTTCACGTTAAATGAGAGCGTTTACACCGTCTGCGGCGAAAACACACACGAGTTTGTTTGCGCCGGACGCCCCGCCGTGTGAAGAATTCTGATTCTGCAGCAGATGTTTCCTGGAAACAGGAAACAGGAACAATCGACTTTACCGCATCAGGAAGGAAACTTTTACACCCTCATTTCTGATAGAACAAAAAAGGAGACGTCAGAGGAGGAGCAGAGGAGGATGAGAGGAGGATGAGAGGAGGATGAGTGGAGGATGAGTGGAGGATGAGAGGAGGATGAGAGGAGGATGAGAGGAGGATGAGAGGAGGATGAGTGGAGGATGAGTGGAGGATGAGTGGAGGATGAGTGGAGGATGAGTGGAGGAGCAGAGGAGGATGAGAGGAAGATGAGAGGAGGAGCAGAGGAGGATGAGTGGAGGATGAGTGGAGGATGAGTGGAGGGTGAGTGGAGGATGAGAGGAGTGGAGGAGGATGAGAGGAGGATGAGTGGAGGATGAGAGGAGGAGTGGACGATGAGTGGAGGAGCAGAGGAGGAGTGGAGGATGAGTGGAGGAACAGAGGAGGATCAGTGCAGGATGAGTGGAGCATGAGTGGAGGGTGAGTGGAGGGTGAGTGGACGATGAGAGGAGGAGCAGAGGAGGATGAGAGGAGGATGAGTGGAGGATGAGTGGAGGATGAGAGGAGGGGTGGAGGAGCAGAGGAGGATAAGTAGAGGAGAGAAGGATGGGTGGAGGAGAGGAGGATGAGAGGAGGATGAGTGGAGGATGAGAGGAGGATGAGAGGAGGATGAGAGGAGGAGCAGAGGAGGATGAGAGGATGAGTGGAGGATGAGAGGAGGATGAGTGGAGGATGAGAGGAGGAGCAGAGGAGGATGAGTGGAGGATGAGAGGAGTGGATGTGGAGGATGAGTGGAGGAGCAGAGGAGGATAAGTAGAGGAGAGAAGGATGGGTGGAGGAGAGGAGGATGAGAGGAGGATGCGAGGAGGAGCAGAGGAGGATGAGAGGATGAGTGGAGGAAGATAAGTAGAGGAGAGAAGGATGGGTGGAGGAGAGGAGGATGAGTGGAGGATGAGAGGAGTGGAGGATGAGTGGAGGAGCAGAGGAGGATAAGTAGAGGAGAGAAGGATGGGTGGAGGAGAGGAGGAGCAGAGGATGAGTGAAGGAGGAGAGAAGGATCGGTGGAGTAGGAGGATGAGTGGAGGAACAGAGGAGCAGAGGAGGAGCTCACTGAGTCTTCAGGAGTCACACACACTGTGGAGTTTTGTGTTCGTCTTTAAATCTGCTGCTTCCTGAATCCAGCAGGTCTCAGGATCTGTGTCTGTGGGACAAACCCAAACTTCAGCCGGAGGATTACAAAAGCCGGGTTTATTTAAAGCACTTACATAGAAAAATATGATTGATCTGAGTCGACAATAATAAATACACCCCAGGCCCCGCCCACATCAATACAATCAATATGTGCACTGTACTCTCACAAGGCACTGCACCGCACAAGGCCCAGGCCGCACCACCGGGTCTGGACCGGGGTCTGGACCGGGACCAGGGACTGGACCGGGGTCTGGACCGGGACCAGGGACTGGACCGGGGTCTGGACCAGGACCAGGGGCTAGACCAGGAACATGACTGATTCCAGGGTCTAGACCGGGAACATGACTGATTCCAGGGTCTAGAGTGGGATCTGGACTAGACCAAGATCTAGACTAAGGCCCGGATCTGGATCAGAGTCTAGACTGTGACCAGGATCTGGATCTGGGCCTTAGTCTAGATCTTGGTCTAGTCCAGATCCCATTCTAGACCCTGGAATCAGTCATGTTCCCGGTCTAGACCCTGGTCCCGTTCGAGGCCCTGGTCCCAGTCCAGGCCCTGGTCTAGCCCCTGTTTCAGCTCCTGTTCCTGGTCCAGAGCCCGGTCCAGCTCCTGGTCCTGGTACAGACCAGGGCCTGGACCGGGACCAGGGGCTGGAACTGGACCAGGATCTAGACCGGGAACATGAGTGATTCCAGGGTCTACAGTGGGATCTGGACTAGACCAAGATCTAGACTAAGGCCCAGATCTGGATCAGAGTCTTGACTGTGACCAGGGTCTTGACCAGGATCTGGATCGAGAACATGATTTAGATCGGGACCAGGATCTGTGTTGGACCAAGACCTGAACCAGGATCTATCAGCCTGGATCAGGTCTAGACCAGGATCTGATTATCAAGACCAGAACTAGGATCTGAACCAGAAATCAGAGCAAGGACTGAACAGAGGTCTAGACCTATAGTCCAGATTCTGGTCCAGGATTTGAACCATACTGAATACAAGGAGCCCCATTTGAACCCAATTTGTGGTCTGGTGAAGGTTCCAAGTCTAAGAACAGGATCTGAACCGAGCTGTGGAGTGAGTTGAGGGTCTAGACCAGAATCTGGACCAGGATCAGGATTGGACTAAGATCTTGAATCAGATAAGAGAATAAGTTCTGGACCAGAATTCAACAACAATGTAGAGACCCAATACAGGGACTGGTCCAGGGTCTAGACCAAAGTCACATCTGAGCCTGGATCTAAAGACCAGGATCTGGCCCGGTCTGGTCCGGCCTTAGACCCAGACCTGAGTCCAGACTGAGACCAGCAGCAGCTCATGGGGTCTGCGTGAGTGAACAAACATGGAGGACGAAACGATCACACAGAATGACACAGGGACACAGTGAATTTAGGAAAATATTTTAAATTTGTTAACTCAGATTTGGTTAAGTGAAGACGATATAACGGATCTGATCGGAGACACTTTTAAAGGTTCAATTTGATTCAATTTTCTGATGTTGAAATGTCGTTTCCTCGTCACAAACACACCTGGAGTTGTGTTTTGTTTCAGTCACACATTTAACACACAAACCCTGGAGATATAGGCTTCCAAGACATCATGTGGTAATACAGGAAGTGCTCCACTGTGTTTTTAAACTCCACACACCTTCACTAGAATCATCTGGATCATTTCAGCCCTGGAACTGTCAATCTCTACTGAACTAAAGGTAAAAGGAGCTGTTCTAGGCCCGGTTGTGTTCACACTGTTGGGCTACCAGCCTCTCCGTGTTACGCCCCCATTTGCGGAAAAAAACGTCACAGATACAGCCCATTTTGAATCAGGATAGGCGGGCGATTCAGTAGTACGAGGGTCATTCAAAAAGTTCTAAGACAAATTAAAAAACAACTTTATTTTGGAAAGTAACAAAATTATTTTTCTACACAACATCCACCTAAGTCAGCACACTTCTGCAAGCGATGTTTCCACTGAAAAATTCCTTCTTGGTAGAATTCTGGAGCTTGTCTAGTCAACGACATCACAACCTCCCTCTTCACTTCAAGTTTGGACTGAAATCTTGTTCCTTTTAAATGTTCCTTCAACTTTGGAAATAGGAAAAAGAAAAACATCCATAAACATTGTGCAAAGCTTCAATAATTTCTTTAGGTTTCCACTGAAGTTTTGTTAGAAATTTAATGTTTGCTCGGACTTCAGATTGGCTCATTTTGGAGGGTCAAAAAAGTGTTTTTTGTGCAACATGTAACGTAACTCTTTGAATAACAAAACTAGAATGCCCAAACTTGTCGAATGTGTTTATAAGTCATCAGTGGTACGATTCAAGGTCATTTTGTTGAACTAGTTCGACTCATTTTGAATTTATGGCATTTGTCTTAGAACTTTTTGAATGGCCCTCGTACGATGACAGAAGTCGATTTGTATCTGACCAAGTATCAGACCAACAACTACTGCCGATACCTCTGACTACGAACACTACCACGCTCAGAATGAACGCTCTGGAACCTCTGCACGCGCTCATGATCATGTTCCGACGGAGACAAGAAAGAAAGAAGCTGTTACGGAGGCTATGTGCATCACGGACATCTTCAGCTGACCAGAACTGGCGATCCATCTTCTTTTTTTTTTGTGTTGGTAATGAAGAAGAAGAGTGATTTTTATTGATCTCACACAGGAGAAATTCTTCTCTGCATTTGACCCATCCTGTTATTAGGAGCAGTGGGCAGAACATGACTGCGCCCGGGGACCATCTCCATGATCTTCTTGCTTCGGTTTGGTCAGGACCTCAGCTGGAGGATTTTACCTGGTGCATGTTTTGGGTTGATGGAGGAAACCGGAGTGCCCGGAGGAAACCCACCCAGACACGGGATAACATGCAAACTCCAAACCCGGAACCTTCTTGCTGTGAAGCGTGAGTGCTAGCCACACTGTGCGGCCGATGAATGAAGGTACAGGTAATACTCTGCCATCTTCGCTTTATTTTGCTTCCAAACGTTGGCCTCAACCTTGACACTGCCTCTGGCCCCTCTTGGCCCATCGTTTTGCTCTGGCCAGAAATCGCGGCCCATTAGCCCCAAGATCCTGGCCCCTAGCCCCTGTTAGCACCTGGCCCCTGGACGTGTGAAAGCGATTAGCCCCGCTACGCCCCCTTTGGCCTGACAGTCTGAAAGTGGCTATAGACAGTTTAAAGAAGTGGACTAAGCAAGTGTGACCGACAGCATTCTGCTCTAGTCAACTGAAGCTCACCGAAGCTAGCAGTTACAGAAGAGGCTCTATATTATGACAAAATGGCAGAAAAAGCACCCAGGATCATGTAGAGCGGATCAATACAGACGTTTTAAGACCAAAATGACGAGGCCACAGCAGCAGTTACAGAGAGGGGCCACAAAATTCTAATACAGGGGTGTCAAACATGCAGCCCGGGGGCCAGATCCGGCCCTCCAAGACCTTTAATCTGGCCCTCGGCTGATTTTCTATTAAAATATTGTAATTATAATTTAATTTTCTATTGAAATATTGGTAATTTTCTGCACCATTTTTCTGCTTTTCCCACCAGAGCAGCACAAATGAAGACTCGCCTCTTTCCGAACGCTCTTAAAGGACCATCGTTTTGACTGTCGACCGTGACACCCTCATCAGCAAAATGTCCAAAATGAGAAAAGTGGACGCCGAGTGCAGGATTTTGCAAGAAAAATTGACTAATTCCTATTTGTTCACGGAGGTGAATGGGAAACCTGTACACTCGGTGTGTTTGCAACAAGTGGCGGTGCTCAAGGAGAATAATCACCACTACGAGACACGGCATTTCGAAAAATACAAGAACTTGAACGGAGAATTAAAGACAGAAGATAAAGGAATTATTGCGGAGAGTTCATCCAATAAAAAAGACTTCTGTAATAGATTTGTGTTCCTCTGCACAAATATTTGGACGTATTGTTATTTTTGGGGTATATTTGCCATGAGTTTTCTGATCCGGCCCCTTTGGGATCAAAGTCGTTTGGATACGGCCCCCGGACCAAAATGAGTTTGACACCCCTGTTCTAATACCTCTTTATACCTGCTTGTCGAAGCCTGATCCCGTCAGATCTCAGAAGCTAAGCAAGTTAAGTAAGGTAACTTGAAAACTACATGACATCACAAGGTGGAACAGAACATTTGGGGCTGTGGAGATGTAAACAGACAAATAATAAAGGATTACAAGCATGTGAAAGCAAAAAAAAAAACAACTCCAGGTCTGTGTTTGAGGAGCTAACAGCATTATAACTTGACTTAAAACTTACAAGAGTCAATTTTGTCTAATATTGGACCTTTAATAATTGCAAAAACGTGATCTTTCTTCTTTCTCGTTTTTATCGCCTAAATCACGTCCAAATCTCGTCTAGGACACAGAATCTCGTAGATCCAACCTCGTCTTGTGGAAATCGTACCTCGTCCCATCCTTAATAATGAGATTTGTTTTGTTTTTTCTGCGTCTCTGGACCAGTCACGACTTCTTTCCGCCAAAAAAAACCCCAAAAAACTAGGCCAGATTTGAGCCACAACTTTTGTAATTCTAGACTCAGTAGTGCACAACAACAGCACCTAACAACTGCACTGTTAGCATCCAATTTTGTGTCAAAAATGTCTTAAAAATTTTGCGTTAAATCTGCGCTGGGTATCTTTTCAGTTTCCTATAGAGATTATCACCCTCCAACTAGAAAAGTTACACAGTGCAGCTTTAACTATCTTAAAAAATGAGCTGAAACGTATTTTTGTTTTTGTCTCAGCGCTAACGCTAACGCTAATTTTGAGGCGTAAAAACGTGAAAACAAAGCCACAAACTGACGTAATCCTGATATCCGTCTTTACTGTTTCTTTGATTGGTTTTGCCGTGCACTGAGCCGACAGAAAAAACGTGACTTTCGATGAAACGAAACGTAATGTCAATAAATAAATGAAGAACACCCCAACTGACAGTCCCTGGTGTTTGATATTCTGTTATTTTTCTGTCTTTTTTGTGGATAAATATTGGGCCAGACTCTGAACTAAACATGTCGTTTTACATGTGAGGGCGTCATTACCCAAAATGCTCTGACGCTTCGTCAAGTGAATTTTAAAAACCAAACGGATTAAACGAGGAACCAAAATAAAGAATTAGCATGCACCTTATCACACGCCTGCAGTACACAACCTGATATAAGTGTGTGTGCGTTTGCTCTGCAGCGGGAGTGTTTGCACCAGTTAAATAAAACTTTTTCCAATATATTTTTTACCATTTCAAACATTAACAATTATGGAATTAACTTCTCATTTAAAGGAAAAGTAACGTTTACAATCTGAGCCTTATTTCGGTAATAAAACAAATTGTTTTACTCACCCATAGCACTTTGGTGTTATATGCAGCATTTCCGGAGATGTTTTAGATTAGCGTTAGGCTAACGGCGTTAGCCTTGCGCGACTTATAGCCATAGCTCAGGGCATTCCCCGAGCATGTAATATGCCCCGTGCGGGCTCCAAATGACACAAAATTTAGCACTTTTCAAATCATAGAAGCTCGATGTCTTAGTCTACGATTTCGTTTGGTCAAAAGTGGCCTGTAATCCGAGATTTATCCATAGTTTACAGCTTTGCGTTCCATGTTTGGGTCCCGGGAGCTGAGAGCACACTCCGCACATGCGCACTGGCGTCCTCATCTACTCGAAACTATGGCTAAATCTCAGATTACAGGCCACTTTTGACCAAACAAAATCATAGACTAAGACATCGAGCTTCTATGATTTGAAAAGTGCTAAAGTTTGTGTCATTTGGAGCCTGCACGGGGCATATTACATGCTCCGGGAATGCCCCGAGCTATGGCTATAAGTCGCACTAGGCTAACGGCGTTAGCCTAACGCTAATCTAAAACATCTCCGGAAATGCTCCATATGACACCAAAGTGATATGGGTGAGTAAAACAACTTGTTTTATTACCGAAATAAGGCTCAAATTGTAAAAAAAAACGTTACTTTTCCTTTAAGGGTCCATTTTACGTTATTTCCTGATCTGCTCTAATGTCGTTTCCTCATCACGAACAGACCTGGAGTTGTGTTTTGTTTCATAAATCACACGTTTAACACGCAAAACCCTGCAGACTGAGTGGATGGAAAACCCTTGTGGTAATACAGGAAGTGCTCCACTGTGTTTTTAAACTCCACACACCTTCACTTTGGATTCAGCGTGGATCATTTCAGACCTGGAATTGCCGATTTTTACTGAACTAAAGGTAAAATGAGCTGTTAGCTTGAAAACTACCGTTTGAAAACACAACTTCAGGTGTGTTTTTGAGGAGGAAACGACATTAGAACATGACATAAAGCTCACAAAGGTCAATTTTGCGTAATATCGGACCTTTAAAATCACTTTATTCTTGAGCTGCTAATTAATTAAGATAAATATTCTGAAATCGGGTCAGATTAACTCTTGAAAATGGCGATGCTACAGTAGAGTCCAGTGTAAAACATGTGTCCAGTGATTAGACAAAAACACATTAAAACGATATAAAAATAAAACTTGTACAAATAAACACACACAGACACACAAAGACACACACACACACGCAGATGAATGAGACATGAGCGAATGATCCCCCCCGATTTCAAAATGGAACAGTCCAGTTTGGTACGACACGGTTTGAAAAGCATTTAAATAGTTGATCATAAAGGCTGGTTTGGTCTGTTAAAAAAAATAAAAAAAATAAAATAAAATAAAATAAAATAATAAAATAAAAAAAATCTTTAAAATCTTAAAAAAAATTTTTTGCTTCCTGTTATGCGGAGCCATTTTGAGGACCGTTTTGTATGTTTTGTATCGATTGGATGTGAGATAAAGTCTAAAAATCTTTAAAAAAATAAAATAAAATCTTAAAAAAATAAAATAAAATACAAATAAAAAAAATAAACAAATTCAAAACAAATTCAAAAATCAATCAATAAATTAAAAAAAAAAATTGAAATTGAGCTGAATTTTAAACGTGTCCTTAAAGCTACAAGAACTTCCTGTAATTTTTCTCGTAGAATCCACACCGTGTTTGTCTTCAAGGAGATGTTTTAGCTTTGACCTCAATGTTCCACAGTATGGCATTAAACTTATCGATCTCCAAGGAGACAAGCAGGTAACACAACTAGGCCGAGTCACAACTCAGATCTGTGGTTTGGTTTTCAAGTTTTTTTTAGAGCAATAAAAACACCTCAAACTCAATAAATGTCTAAAGCCATATTGTGGAACTTTTGTGGTAATACAACAACATCACCATGGAGACAAGCAGGTAGTAGAAGGTTACACAGTGCACCTTTTAAGCTCATAGCAAGAACGAATGATTTTCAGGGTTTTTTGGGGAATAAAAAACACCTTTAACTGAGTAAACATCATATTGTGGAACATCCCTGGCAATGCAATAAACATCACCACCATGGAGACAAGCAGGTGGTAGAAAGCTACATAATGCACCTTTAAAGCAACTAACTATTATGACAAATGTCAGTTGTTTTTGCATTTTGTTTTTTTGGCAATAACGTTGGAACTCCCATGTACCCAAATCCACACTTGCATAAATTAGTATAACATTTAAAACTAATTACGCTTCCATTAACATTGACATTTCAGATGCAGCAAAATGTGCATTTGATGTAAAAACGCAGCAGGGACTGAGCCAAAGGTTTTGTTTAGAGAAAAGAACAAATCAGAGTAGTTTTAATAGCTCCAAATGTGTACACGTTGTAATTATATCATGGCCTTTTCTGTAAAAACAGAGGCTAGACATGAAAATTGCTGCTAATAACGCGACGTCTGAACCGCGCCGAGGTTCGACAAAAACGCAGCCGCTGTTTTTGTTCATTTGCATCTCTATGACTAATTCCATTATAACGACTCACAAACTCTGCTTAATTTGAACACAGAATAAACGAGCGCCGTGAGAATGCGCTTTGTGAGTTTACGTAAATTAAAATACTCGAGCAATTAGAGGCGATTAGACTGGATGGCGTTTCTACATGTTTGTGTCGAGGTATTTCTGATGAGGTTTTTTTTCTAATTTAAAGGTGCATCGCGCAACTTTTCTGCTGGAGGGTCCGTCACCTGCTCGTCTCCACGGTTTGCAGTTTGTATCAAGGTATTTCTGCACTGCAAAAACAAAATGTAGCCAAGTTATAATTAAGAAAGTTTTCGATGTTTTGGATCGTTTGGATCGTTTCTTTTGGATCATTAATCGCTATGGCAACGGTCTTTCACTTCCCATCATACTGAAACCCACAGATATGAGCTTGTACGATCCAAACCAGACAGCGCCGTTGTTTCAAACCAAACCGTGCCGGACCAGACTGGACTGGACCAGGTCTCGTTGCCCGGGGAGACGTCTCTGTAGTGCAAATGTAAATAGCAGATGTATTTTAAGCATGTATCTCAACCATAGACTGTATATGTAAATGGACAAAGCTAACCGGCTAGCCGCAGCGTTCCACACAGGAAGTGAGTATGGTTCCTTTGAGCTCTTGTTCCAACTGATTTCTATTGAAAAAACATCGCTTCTCTCTCTGTAACTGCTGCTGTGAGTCTCGTCATTTGGGTTTGGCGGCACAGTGGCTGAGTGGCTAGCGCTCTTGCTTCACAGCAAGAAGGTTCCGGGTTTGATCCCCGGGTCGCCCGAGCCTTTCTGTTTGGAGTTTGCATGTTCTCCCCGTGTCTGGGTGGGTTTCCTCCAGGCACTCCGGTTTCCCCCATCAACACAAAAAACATGCTCCATAGGTAAATCCTCCAGCTTAGGTCCTGACCAAGCCGAAGCAAGAAGATCATGGAGATGGTCCCCGGGCGCAGTAATGTAAAATCAGACCAATCAGGCGCCTTCTTTCCCCAAGGGCGCTCCTGTTTGATTGACAGCCATCACGGGTCATTGGCAAGCGAGGCAGAACCAGCGTTGTTTATACCTTCAATAATCTCACTCCTGATTGGTTCTTTGATTACACACCCGGATTTCCATATATGGACCCTGGTATTGCAGCTTTGCCTCTATAACTGCTAGCCACATTTAGCTTCATTTGACTGGAGCTGAGCGCTACGGGTGACGTCACACTTCTGTATACAGTCTATGGTTTTAACAGACTTTAACTTTTCCGTTGAAGGGTCTGTCACATGTGTTTTCTCCATGGAGATGTTATTGCTTTGCCTGGAATGTTCCGCAGTATGGCATTAAACCTTTCCATCTTCACGGAGACCAAACCGGACCAAGTTACAGGTCAGATCTGTGGAGAGGCGACGCCGCTCACAGTCAAAATGTTTGTTTTTCTCGGTATTTTTGAGCTTTAAAACCACATTTAACTGAATAAATGTAAAATAGGGTTGTTTAAAGTCATACTGCGGGACATTTCAGATAGAGCAATGACGTATCCATAGAAACAAACAGGTGACGGACCCGCAATCAAAAAGTTACACAGTGCAGCTTTAATGAACAACTTCAGTCTACAACACAACCTGACCCACACAACCGAACTGTCCATTCTTCATTGGTTTCCATAGAAATAAAAAACAAAAACAAAAAAATCATGGAAATTAAATATCTTCCCCGGTGATAAGGCTTGATCCGTCCGTTATGTGAAGTTCCATAACCGCAGGAGAGGCCGTGGAGAGCCCTGATTGTCGAGAAGAATCCTCTGTAAAGCTAGAGTCCCGAATGTGAGCGCCCCCTGCTGTCCTGCGAACGGACACGAGCGAACACCGTCATGTCCCGCGCCAAACCAAACGACAGCGCCCCCCGGAGTCTGCGTTTTTTGTCCCGCGTTCCGTCGGAAACGGCTGGAATCATCTCGCGGCAGTCCCCGTCTTTCCCGTCGTGCTGAAAGCGGAACGTTTAGCGACTTCACTGCAGAAGTTTAATCTACGCCAGTTAAAACGACATCAATCCGAGTAGTTTTGGTTCATTTCAAGTTCTTTTTTTGGCTTATTTCTAGTAAATTATCTGTCAGTGGAATTCCATTTATTTTGTCTGACTTCAAGTGTAATTTTCTTACTACAAAACGAAGATTAAACGATGTCTTGTCTTCTCTTTTCTGAAACAACTCGACGTTAATGTGAAAGTTATTTTGATTAAAATAAAACGAAATGCAAATTAAGATGAGTTTGTTTTATGTTTGAGATAAAACTGACACTGCAGACTACAAAAATGTTAGAAAAACGACTTTCCAAAACAAAATAAAGATATAAAAAAAAGATTGTTCTGTCAAATTAAATTACTTCAAGTGACTTTTTTTATCCGAAATATTAAAAACTCATCAGCTAAATTTCCTCACTGACTATTTTAGAGGAGCACTATGTCATTTTCTCCTTGTCTCCATGGAGATGTTATTGTTTTGCCTGTTATGTTCCATAGTAGTGCATTATAATAATCCGTTTCCTAGGAAATAAGCACGTGACAGGTCAGATCTGTGGAAAGGCAAGCCCATTCACAGTACGAACGCTTTTCAAGGTCTCCTCGTGATGAAATAAATGTTCGATGGACAAGTTAAAAGCCATACTGTGGAACATTACAGGCAGGAAGGAAGGAATACCATCTCAATTTGCGAGGGAATGTTCCGCAGAGTAGCATTAAACTTATCAATCTCCATAGAGACAGTAAAGTCAGGTCAGATCTGTGGAAAGGCTATAGGAATGTGGGTTTTTCAATATTTTTCAGCTAATAAATGCTTCATAGAGAAGTTACAGGCAAAACAATACCATCTCTGTTCACTAGGGAATGTTCCACAGAGTAGCACGGAACTTATCTCCATAGAGACAAGAATTTGACAGGTCAGATCTGTGGAAAGGCAAGCCCAATCACAGTAAGAATCCATGTTTTCCGTAATGAAATAAATGCTTAAGAGACAAGTTAAAGCCCATTACATCACAGGCAAAGCACTAACATCTCCATGGAGACGGCAGAAAAGTTACACAGTGCTCCTTTAACGACTTTTCCAAATGGTATAGACCCAGTATTGAAAACAAACCAAAACTACTCAGCAGAAATCATTGTTCTGGGTGATTTTCTCTGGCGTAGAGACTTATGTTGCAGTGCGGGGCCCCTCAGATGCTCCTGTGTGCTGTGAGGTACTTGAGGGCCGCTGAGCCGTACTTCCTGGACAGGTCCTGGTGGAACTCGTCCTTCAGGGTGGAGAGGCAGTGTCTGTACCCAGGACTGGACCTGAACTTGGAGATGTCGAAGCTCGGGGCGTGGGGCATGTGGATCATAAAAGCATTGGGCAGCACCATCATCTCGTACTCCTGCAAACAGAGACACAACAGAGAAAAACGGGGTCAAAATATTAAAGGACTCGTGTTATTGGGCTTTAAAGGTCCTGTATTACACAAAACTCACTGCGTGCACATGGGCGAGTGTACTCCGATTGCAAACGGATTGGGATTGTATCGGATTCATGTGCACAGGCTAAGGATCGTATAGGGATCAGTTTCCCGAATCCGATTGGAACCCCTGGCTTAGGCTGATAGTAATCCGCTCGGTGCCGCCTTGTGCACGATATCGGATCAGATTGGCGTACTGCGCATCCGTGGGAATTTTCGCCAGGGATTTCACCCGAAAGTGGCAGGAGGCGCCGACGCCGTCATAAGTAGCGATTGCTGCGAAGAAAGAATGCACAACACGTACACCAATGCTGCTCTGAAAATTGACCGAAAATTTGATATCACAGTATTTTTTATTTTATTTTATCGGTGTCGCAGCATTTGATGGTATTTTTTTTCATGTACTAAGTGGTTCCATGTCTTTGGCGAAGTGGACAGTAACAGCGTTGGTAATATCGTTCCACCGTTTGCTTTTCTTGTCGTAGGCGGTCCCCTTAGCAAACGCGTCTTTGAGTGGCGTTTTGTGTCGCGGCGCCGACTTGAACGTTCCCTGCAGACGTGGAAGAGGATGCAGATCTTAGTTTCGTGCGTTCTTCATATTCCAGGACGTGTTTGTGACGGAGGTGGTGAAGCAGATCGCTCGTGTCGCCTCCTGCGGCTACGACTTTAGCCCGACGACATTTACAGAATACGGTTGTTTGATCAGCGTCAGATTTTTTAAAGCCGAAGTTCTTCCACACGACTGACATGGCTCCTCTTTTCGGTACAAGTTGCTCTGTGTCTGTAACTTTTCTCCGTCCATGTTGTTCACCGCTCGACACACACTGAGCTTCCACCGCTCTCACGCCAAAACAGTCCCCCTCTCAAACTATGTCCTGCGGCGCCACGTTCCACCTCTGTGTTCCCCACGTTTTGTACGCACACACTCACCGGGATTAGGATATATGAAACATCCATATCATTAAAAAACGCCCAGGCCTAGAGCGGGTTAATACGAACATTTTAAGACCAAAACGATGAGGTTCACAGCAGCAGTTTCAGAGAGACGGAGGACAGTTTGGCCAAAACAAAGTGAATTGGACCATGTCGATTGAGCCGGAAGCGCGCCCATACTCACGTGCTATTCGGAACATGACGCCTAGCGGGTTGGCGATGTCCATTTATATAGTCTGTGGTTGAACCCAGAACCTTCTTGCTGTGAGACGAAAGTGCCTGACATAAACCAAAGAGTATAAACCACAATGAGGAATTTGAACATTTTTCCGCTCTTCTTTTTATTCTCTCTACAGACTGTGCTGCCGTTTCTCTCTCCATTTGACAGGCTTGCCTCTTTGCAATAATGTGATTTCTTTGTGATCTGATTGGTGGAGCCATATCTCCTTTTATGGGCGTGTTCCTGTCTCACAGATGGCGGGTGGAGGTGTCGTCGCAGGTCCTCGAGCGATTCTCTTCGGTTTAAGCACAAGAACACACACGCTCAGTCTGGAGTCATTTAGAGCTCTTATATTACGCAAAAGTTAACGTTAGAGTGCGGTTTCTGAATGTCTGAATCTGAATATAATGTAATCTGAAAACATGTGACAGGGCAGATCTGTGGGGAGGTGTGCCCACCATAGGCCAACTGAAACATTGTGCTTTTAGAATAGTAAAACAAAGATGTTATGAACTGAAAACCATGTCCTGCCTCCCCGATTTCCAATGTCTGTGACTGACGAGTGGATTAACCAATCAGAGAAAGGGTTAGGGAATGGTCAGTTGGCGTCAAAACAAACATGACGTCTTATGAGTAAAGAAGGAAATGGCAAAAGGAGAAATTTGTCAACTGGACAAAAGTTTATTTGGTCGAATCCGTTTCGCGGCTCATCCAAGCTGCTTCTTCAGTTCTGGTCAGACGCTGGTGGACACTGCCTATATCTGCCTGAAGGGGGCGCTAACTACAATGAAATGACTCGGAAACCACCACACCTGGGCAGCAGTAGCTCAGTTGGTAGAGCGTTTGTCCACTGACGGCGGTTCAAATCCCGCTCTTGACATAAGAAACATCAGTGGTTGAGCGGTCAGATCCACTGACCCACAGGTTGGCGGGTACGATTCCAGCTCCCACAGATGAACGCTGCCTTTGTGTCCTTGGGCAAGACACTTAACCCACCTCGCCCCCAGTGTCTGCGTACACTGGTGTGTGAATGTGAACAGATCAGAAAACAGTGCAACATGGGCCCTTTAAAAACGCTGTTCCACTTTATAACCACCAAAATCCAACTCGGAACCTCGTTAATATTCTGAGCTGAATTTGAATTTTGACTGAAAATTCCTCTTGCATAAAATAAAAATGGGGAATATGGTCTTCCTGGCTTAATTAAAACTCCGGCTTCTCCACTCCACAAACCACGGAAAGCTTTCAAAAAGGAAAAAAGCTAAAGAAAAGCAAAAAAACAAAAAAACAAAAAACACACATATTTGGGAATTGAAGTTTCTGCTGTAACCATAACGACAATATTATGTAAATGTGTCGTCATGGTTACCAGAGCCTGACACCCGGACCACAGAGATGCAGGTCTACAACAGGACGCACACGGGTGAGTTTGTGTTTGAATGGAACAAGAATGACTTGTCACAACCGCACAGCTCCAGGACTCTTAAATACGCACTGTGTAACATTTCTACTAGAACAGGGGTGCTCAAACTTTTTTTTGACCGGGATCTACTTTTGAGGTTGATGGTGTGCCGAGATCTACCGGGGGGTACACCCACACGCACACCTCTTAGTCCTGGTTTAAACCTGTTTTAGACATGGTTTAGTCCCGGATTAGTCCCAGTTTAGTCCTGGTTTAGTCCCAGGCCCCTGCTGTCAGATAATCTGTCCCTTTGATGCAGAAATATTACGATAATACGACTCACCCCATAAGAACGCATCAGCTCCGTAGTAACAGTTTTCCGTGTTGTCGATAGTTCGCGTATCCACGTGTATCCACAGACTTTAATTATCCGGAGCTCCCGAGAAAGGGACATATCCCGAATGCATCGGCAAATTTCGCCTTAAGGTGAGGGATTTTCATGCCTGCAGTGAAGCGGCGAAGCAAGTACTACAGCAACTTGACCTGCGGTGACTTCCGTAAACATTGAGCGCGGTCGCTGCGTGTAACGTCGTCGTGTCCTCCGGGGCGCAAAAAATCGGATTTCACAAAAAAATCGGAATTGAGCATTAAGCCCTGACGAACGACTGACACTTGGCCCCCGATCGACCTGTCGATCGTGATCGACGCATTGTGCACCCCTGTACTAGAGGGTCCGTCACCTGCTTGTTTCCATGGAGATGTTATTGCTTGTTCATTACAGATGTTTCTGTTGCTCATAAACACAATAATTCTCTCCACAGATCTGACCTGTAAAGCTGGGCGGTGTGAACAAAAATATGTATCAAGGTATTTTTCAAAATTATATCGGTGTCACGGTATTTGACGGTATTTTTTTTTTCATGTACTAAGTGGTCCCATGTCTTTGGCGAAGTGGACAGTAACAGCGTTGGTAATATCGTTCCACCGTTTGCTTTTCTTGTCGTAGGCGGTCCCCTTAGCAAACGCGTCTTTGAGTGACGTCCGAGTGGCGTTTTGTGTCACTGCGCCGACTTGAACGTTCCCTGCAGACGTGGAAGAGGATGCAGATCTTAGTTTCGTGCATTCTTCATATTCCAGGACGTGTTTGTGACGGAGGTGGTGAAGCAGATCGCTCGTGTCGCCTCCTGCGGCTACGACTTTAGCCCGACGACATTTACAGAATACGGTTGTTTGATCGGCGTCAGATGTTTTAAAGCCGAAGTTCTTCCACACGACTGACACGGCTCATCTTTTCTTTTTCTAAGCCAGGACTAAGCTAGGACTAAACTAAGACTAAACCAGGACTAAACTGGGATTAAACTAGGATTAAAACTAAGATTACACTAAAACTAAACCATGACTAAACCAAGACTAAACGACTATACTAGGACTAAATCGGGACTATACTGGGATTAAACCAGGATTAAAACCAAGATTAAACTAAAACTAAACCCAGACTAAACTAAGACTAAACTGAGACTAAACCAGGACTAAACTGGGATTAAACTAGGATTAAAACCAAGATTAAACTAAAACTAAACCATGACTAAACCAAGACTAAACCAGGACTATACTAGGACTAAATCGGGACTAAACTGGGATTAAATCGGGACTAAACTGGGATTAAACCAGGACTAAACCAGGACTAAACCGGGATTAAACTGGGTCTAAACCGGGTCTAAACCGGGACTAAACCAAGAGTAAACCAGGACTAAACCAAGACTAAACCAAAACTAAACCAGAACTAAACCAGGACTAAACTAGGACTATACCAGGACTAAATCGGGACTAAACTGGGATTAAACCAGGACTGAGCAAAGAGTAAACCAGGTCTAAACCAGGTCTAAACCAGGACTAAATCAGGACTAAACTAGAACTAAACCAGGACTGTATTCTGAATGAAGCGGTAATGTAGCCTGTAGTTGTCTCCCTTGAGTTGGGTTTAATTTCTATTGTGGAACATTCTAGGCAACATCTCCAACTCTTTTCCACCAGAAAAGTTCCACAGTGCAGCTTTAAACTGTGGGTAGGTTCATGTTTCTTGTGAACGTTACAAGGCCCATGTTACTCCATTTTCTATTTTCTGATCTATGTTAGAATGTTCTCATCACAAACAGACCTGGAGTTGTTTAGTTTCATTCAGAGTATCTGTTCACTTGAATACTACCACTTGATGACATCACGAGGTGGAACAGAGCGTTTTGAGATGTCGACAGACGAATAATAAAGAATTCCTCAAACATGTGAATGAAACAAACACAACTCCAGGTCTGATTTTGAGGAGGGAACAGCGTTAGAACGTGGTTTAAAACTTTCTCACCGATGCTGATACCAGTCTGATACCACATAGTGTGAAGAAGCAGACTAAGAATACTCTTTTGGATTGGTGATTTGGGCAGAGTACTCACCGATACCTCAAAAATCTGCAGTATCGGAGCTTTTACTGATACCAGTATCGGCATTGGAACAACCCTACTTAAAACACACGAGTCAATTTAGTCCAACTCAAAATGCCGAGGCAGAAACCAGGGATGCTGTTAGACCTTATTGATACTTTGTAGTGACAATGTGCTGTCCTGGTTTAGTCCAGGTTTAGTCCAGGTTTAGTACGAGTCTAGTCCCAGTCTAGTCCAGATTTAGCCCAGGTTTGGTCCAGGTTTAGTGCAGATTTAGGGTGTTTTCACATATAGTCCCCTTTAAGCGAACCGAACTCAGTCCCCTAAAAGTGGACCAACAAGGGGAGCAAGTGAACACAAACTCAGTTCTGTTTGTGTTCACATTGTGAAAGAGGACCGAGTTCTCTTTCTGGTCCACTTAAGCTCTGATGGAGCCTGAGTCCTGTTTCTGTTCACACTGTAGCTTCTCTAGAGCTCTGGGACCTGGTTTAGACCTGGTTTAGTCTTGTTTAGTCCTGGTTTAGACCTGGTTTAGTCTTGGTTTAGTCCTGGTTTAGTGCCGAAATAGATGCAGAAATAATCTGATAATATGACTCACCCATAAGAACGGTATCCATGTATGCACGTGTCACGGTCTTTAATAATCCGGAGCTCCGGAGAAAAGGACATATCCCGGACTTATCCCGTGTCCCGAGGCGAGAGTTCCTTCTTGCGTAGCATTAACGTAGCAAGTTAAGGATTCTTCTTCTCTTGGAAATGCCGCGTAAATATCACGCGGCTCGCTCACAGCTGATCGGCGAACATGCGCAAACACAACAGCGCTAATCGTCATGATTGGCGGGGACCAAGTGTTAAAACACCCTTAGTCCAAATTGAATCCAGATTTTGGTCCAGATTTACTCCATATTTAGTGCAGATCTTTTTCTGTGAGCTGCATTAGTCGTGTTCATAGTGTTAAATCGTCACATATTTCATGATTAAGATTTCCTAATCAAATCTAGGTCTAATCCAGGTCTAGTCTCAGTCTAGTCTCAGTCTAGTCCCGGTCTCGTCCCGGTCTCGTCTGGGTCTAGTCCAGGTCTAGTGCCGGCCTAGTCCCGGTCTACCCCAGGTCTACCCCAGGTCTAGCTCAGATCTAGCCCAGGTCTAGTCCCAGTCTATTCCCGGTCTCGTCCAGGTCTACTCCCGGTCTACTCCAGGTCTACCCTAGGTCTACCCTTGGTCTAGCTAAGGTCTAGCTCAGGTCTAGTCCCAGTCTAGTCCCGGTCTCATCCCGGTCTCATCCAGGTCTAGTCCGGGTCTTATCTGGGTCTAGTCCAGGTCTAGTCCCAGTCTAGTCCCAGTCTCATCCAAGTCTCATCCCGGTCTCGTCCCGGTCTCGTCCCGGTCTCGTCCCGGTCTCGTCCAGGTCTAGTGCCAGCCTAGTCCCGGTCTACTCCAGGTCTACCCCAGGTCTAGCCCAGGTCTAGCCCAGGTCTAGTCCCGGTCTAGTCCCAGTTTTGTTGTGAGCTGCATTTGTCATGTTTTTAGCTGTAAATCCAGTCCAGGTCCAGTCCAGGTCCAGTCCAAGTCCAGTCCAAGTCCAGTCCTGGTCTAAACCCGGTATAAACCCGGTCTAGTCCCAGTTTTGTTGTGAGCTGCATTATTCATGTTCTTGGTGTTGAATTGCCACTTACTTCATGATTAAGATTTCCTAATCAGCCGATCTCGTTCTGAACACTTGAACTTTCGTGCGATTAACATTTTAAATCTAAATTAGCGAAGAAGTGTTTTTAACTCATGCAAATTCAGAACCACCTGAAGCTTTAAGCCCGAGGGACCCATTCTGTGGCGGTTCAGGAGCTGTTTGTTTGTAACGTACTGAGTTATGACGCTGAATTATACTTTAAATAAATCATAAATCACTACCTGCCGCGTTTGTACGGATCAATCGCCCGGAGAATGAATTCTGAATGATTGAAGCGATTTCAGAGTAAAGACGCAGGAGCTTTCAGACGTCAGATCATGCCAAGGTTATAAACTATCAAATGATGGAAATGAAATCAACCTTTTCCTTCAGGATCTCGGGGTATTTCCACACAAAGGCTCCATCACTGTCAAACCCATTGATAATCATTGATCAGATTAACGTCACAAAATCTACAGCTCTGAAAAACTGATCGAATTCAACTATTCTGGGTTTCCAGTTTACAAAAAATGCAAATTGGTCATATTTCATAGGTAGTCCAGGTCCAGTCCAAGTCCAGTCCAGGTCCAGTTCGGGTCCAGTCCGGGTCCAGTCCGGGTCCAACCTGGGTCTATTCCTGGTCTAGTCCAGGTCCAGCCCAGGTCTAGTCCGGGTCCAGTACAGATCCAGTCCAGGTCTAGCCCAGGTCCAGTCAAAGTCCATTCCAGGTCTAGTCCAGGTAAAGTACCGGTCCAGTCCCGGTCCGGTCCCGGTCCGGTCCCAGTCCGGTCCCAGTCCTGGTCCAGTCCAGGTCCAGTCACAGTCCAGTCCCGGTCTAGTCCCAGTCTAGTCCCGGTCTAGTCCTGGTCTGGTCCTGGTCCGGTCCAGGTCTGGTCCCGGTCTAGTCCAGGTCCAGTCCAGTCCCGGTCCCGGTCCGGTCCAGGTCCGGTCCAGGTCTAGTCTAGTCCCAGTCCCGGTCCAGTCCCGGTCCAGTCCCAGTCCAGGTCTAGTCCAGGTCCGGTCTCGGTCTAGTCCAGGTAAAGTCCCGGTCCAATCCCAGTCCGGTCCCGCTCCGGTGGCAGTCCGGTCCAGGATCTCTTTAGTACCTGTGCGTCCAGCTCCATGATGTGGGAGACCTTGTTCCAGCCGAATCCCACGAATCTCTGGTCGTACTCGGGACAGTCCCTCCTCACGACCACGTACGGCTCAAAGTCCGCCTCCCACTCCACGCGGTACGGCGTCGTCGCTGTCCGCCATTTTGCGTAGTTGGTGGGAGCGTGACCCTTGGGCCACACGTGATACCTGCAGAGAGAGAAGAACGTTCGAGTTTAGAGGGTCCAGAGTGTCGACATGTCCACAGCTCCAAACGCTCTGTTCCACCTTGTGATGTCATGAAGCCTACAGCTCCTTTTACCTTTACTTCAGTCGGGATTGACGATTCCAGGTCTGAAACTTTACAATTCTAGTCAAGGTGTGTGGACTTTAAAAACACAGTGGAGCACTTCCTGTATTACCACATGACATCACGAGGTGGAATAGAGTGTTTAAATACACAGGGTTTGTGTGTTATAGGTGCACTGTGTAACTTTCTTGGTTGGGGGTCCGTCACCTGCTTGTTTCTATGGATATGTCACTGCTCTGTCTGGAATGTTCCACAGTGTCTAAACCAGGACTAAACCAGGACTAAACCAGGACTGAACCAGGACTGAACCAGGACTGAACCAGGACTGAACCAGGACTAAACCAGGACTAAACCAGGATTGAACCAGGACTAAACCAGGATTGAACCAGGATTGAACCAGGATTGAACCAGGACTAAACCAGGACTGAAACAGGACTAAACCAGGACTAAACCAGGACTAAACCAGGACTGAACCAGGACTAAACCAGGACTGAACCAGGACTGAACCAGAATTGAAATGGGACTAAACCAGGACTAAACCAGGACTAAACCAGGACTGAAACAGGACTAAACAAGGACTAAACCAGGACTAAACCAGGATTAACAAGATTGAACCAGGAATGAACCAGGACTAAACCAGGACTGAACCAGAATTGAAATAGGAGTCAGGACTAAACAAGGACTAAACAAGGACTAAACCAGGACTGAAACAGGACTAAACCAGGACTAAACAGGATTGAACCAGGACTGAACCAGGACTGAACCAGGACTGAACCAGAATTGAAATAGGACTAAACCAGGACTAAACCAGGACTGAAAAAGGACTAAACCAGGACTAAACCAGGACTAAACCAGGACTAAACCAGGACTAAACCAGGACTAAACCAGGACTGAAACAGGACTAAACCAGGACATTAAACAGCTCTACTTTACATTTATTTAATTGCAGGTGGTTTTAGAGCTCAAAAATACCTAGAAAAACATTCTGACTGTGAGCGGGGTCGAGAAATAGAAAGGTTTAATGCCATACTGTGGAACATTCCAATCAAAGCAAAAACAAATGTCCAGGGAGAACAGTATGCGACGGATCCTCCAGCAGAAAAGTTACACGCTGCAGCTTTTAAACACGTGAATGAAACAAAAGGACTCCAGGTCTGTTTGTGGTGAAGAAACGACATTAGAACATCAGAAAAGGGTGTAATCCGGGCTCTTTAAAGTGCACCGTGGCTCACACGAAGTTTGTTGGCGCGAGTAACCGGCTCCGGGCGCTGTGGGTAAAGTTTATCTCATTACGCCGGTGGAGCTGGAGGTGTTTTCTGGTTTGTAAAAGTAAATGAAAAAAGAAATGGAGGACGTGGAACCACTCAGGACCGAGAGCTTTGACAGAGATTGATCATAGACACGGAGAGAGAGGAGGGCTCACGCTGCACCAAGACTCCAAAACAGAGGAGAGACACTGAATATATCGGACTCTGCAGCAGCAGTCCCTGTGGGTGTGACGCTAACTGTAGGCACTGCTCTGTCTGAAGCTCTTTTAGTCTGTTATTCACTTTCCTTTAGCACAATCTGACCAGAAAGGATTTATTATTTATTATCCGGGTCCAACCTGGGCCTAGTCCAGGTCTAGTCCAAGTCCAGTCCGGGTCCAGTCTAGGTCCAGTCCAGGTCCAGTCCGGGTCCAACCTGGGTTTAGTCCCCGTCTACTCCAAGTCCAGCCCAAGTCTAGTACGGGTCCAGTCTAAGTCCAGTCCCGGTCTAACCTGGGAAATCCCAGGCTGCTTTCGTTCATTCCGATCTGAAAGACAGCCTGGCGACTATGGCAAGCGAGCTCTCCTGATTCTGGGAGCCAATCAGAGAGCGGGGAGGGGTGGAAAGACGGTGACACGTACTACGTCACAAACGGAAACTTGTAGTTTGAACTGACAACTGACATGATTGTCTATGGGCTACGTATACGCCAAATGATAGACATTCATAACGCCCAATAAACGGCCGTTGGTGATTATAAACCACACCTCCACTACGAGATATTCAGTAGGTGCTCCCAGACCATATCTCACTGTGATATGGTCTGGTGTAAACCAGGCAAGTCCCGGTCCAGTCCTGGTCCAGTCCGGGTCCAGTCTGGGTCCAACCTGGGTTTAGTCCCGGTCTAGTCCAGGTCCAAGCTTAGGCCGATAGTAATCCGCTCGGTGCCGCCTTGTGCACGATATCGGATTGGATTGGCGTACTGTGCATGCGCGGGAATTTTCGCCAGGGATTTCACCCAGAAGTGGCAGGAGGCGCCGACGCCGTCATAAGTAGCGATTGTTGCCGGAAAAGTCAGACGAAATCATGGCTGCGAAGAAAGAATGCACAACACGTACACCAATGCTGCTCCGTCAAACTCATCGAGCTCCATCTTTGTAAACCGCCACATAGTTTGTTGTGTTTTTATTGAGTCACCCGGAAGTAGTTGGACGACAGCGTCACATAGCGTAGCGGAGTCGGCCAGGTCGCTGACCATTATCCGATTACACGAGTTTCATGTGCACTGGGATCTAAGGACAGACCACCCGCCAAGTAATGGGATTGGATTTGGAGAAATCCAATCCGATCCTACCGTGTGCACACAGTGACTGTGAAACATTCCAGACAAAGAAATAACATCTCCATGGAAAAAAGTAGGGATGCACCGATGTGAACATTTTTGCCAATACCGATATCCGATATTAATGTTGCTGTTATCGGCCGATACTGATATTAGCCGATAGCGATGTTTATTTTTAATTCTGAGATGACATTCTATACAGACTGAAAATCATGCAAAATGAATTTTTGAATTTCTTCTTTTATTTTCAAAACGAGTGAGGGGAGGATGGAGCGTGAGATTGACAGGCGGATCGGTGCAGCGTCGGCAGTGATGCGGTCGCTGTACCGGACCGTTGTGGTGAAGAGGGAGCTGAGCCAAAAGGCGAAGCTCTCGATTTACCGGTCAGTCTACGTTCCTACCCTCACCTATGGTCATGAGCTTTGGGTAATGACCGAAAGGACGAGATCGCGGATACAAGCGGCCGAAATGAGTTTCCTCCGCAGAGTGGCTGGGCGCTCCCTTAGAGATAGGGTGAGGAGCTCAGTCACACGGGAGGCGCTCGGAGTAGAGCCGCTGCTTCTCCACGTGGAGAGGAGCCAGCTGAGGTGGCTTGGGCATCTGTTTCGGATGCCTCCTGGACGCTTCCCTCGGGAGGTGTTCCGGGCATGTCCCACCGGGAGGAGGCCCCGGGGAAGACCCAGGACCCGCTGGAGGGACTCCCGGCTGGCCTGGGAACGCCTTGGGGTCCCCCCGGAGGAGCTGGAGGAAGTGTCCGGGGTGAAGGAAGTCTGGGAGTCCCTGCTTAGACTGTTGCCCCCGCGACCCGGCCCCGGATAAGCGGAAGAAAATGGATGGATGGATTTTCAAAACGTGTTTTGACTCCTGATTTTTGACGCGTCACTATTAAAGATCCCATGACATGGTACTTCTTGATGCTTTTATATGGCTCCTTAATGGTTCCCTAATACTGTAAATGAATCCTTCTTCAAAATCAACACTCAGAGAAACAGAGATAAGATGAGAGAGTAATTTTTCTCTCTCTGAACACTCCATAATGGGCGTTGTTGCTTGAATGCAAATGAGGAGAAAAGAGATGGCCTGTAGTAGAGGGTGGGGGCGTGGCCAAACTCTCCGCTCTCAGCTGATCCATTTCCGTGTTTTTGCACGGGGGGACAGATTTGAAGCATTCCATTGAAAAATAAACACATTTCCACATAAAATAAAATTAAGCCACTGCTGTTCAAAGGTCCAGAGGCTCAGATAAAGGACTTCCGAGCCTAGAAACACTCGGACGTGCCTCCAGGCAAATAAAAAAACGCATTTCGCATTGCCTAGCGCATTCGCAGTCCAAACTCTCTGGGCGTGATTTACAGAGACGCTGAGTTCAGACAGACGGGGGTGGAACTGCATTTGCATTTCTTTTTTCGATCTGACGTCAATAAGGTGCCTTGTTCAAAATCGCCCGTTTGAGCTCAGATTTTTTCTAACGCAGAAAAGGATCGCAAATGCTCAGTTTAGACATTTCACAACTTTTAACCATGGGGGGGGGGGCTAAACAGGGTAGGGGAGCTCACATTAACGTTCAAAAACCACAGAAAGTGAAAATTTCATGCCATGGGACCTTTAATTCGAGGGATTACTGTACTGACAAATATCGGTCGTTAATATCAGCCCACTTTTACACATCGGGCCGGTACCGATATGTTAAAATTTTGGCAATATCGGCCGATACCGATGTTAATGCCGCTATATCGTGCCTCCCTAGAAAAAAGCATTTGATGGACCCTTCACCAGAAAAGTTACACAGTGCGCTTTCAAATATAAACTTAAGGTATCTGTACTTTACATAAGTGCAGTTTACTTTTACTTCCGTACGTTCCATTACTGCAGTGGGACGGTGAATATGGCAGACTTAAAGCTGTAGTGAAAGAAAACATCAGCCAACATTACACTTCCTGAATTACAATCAAACTTACAATATAAAAGTTCGTTTGGTCCCAAAGTCCCCGCTCTCATTTGTTTTTTTTTTTACATATAATGCGCTCATTTGTCCTCGTCCCCAACCTGAGCGCCGCCATTTTGAAAGTTATTTGTGCTTTTTGCCAAGTGAGCCGCTATTACTGGTAATGTTTTCAAGATGACAGAACACCGATGCTTTTACATCTTTAATCTGAAAATGGAACGAGGAGGAAGCACCATTTGAATTTTAAGCACTTTCGCGCACGCACAGATGGTATAAATTAAACCTCATTCTCCTGGACTGTGGACTGGCCAGGGTTATTTATGGCCTTTATTTGGTGCATTATGGGTAATATGGGAGTGGTTTGGAGGTGATGTATAGCTCGAGGGAGATTGCAAACCAGAGGCCGGACTAAGGCGCTAACCCCGAGTCGAAGAGGCTGAAATACAGAGACCACAATGACAAGGGTCCGGAGGTCAGACGAAAGGCGCTCCATCTGTAATGTCAGAGTTAAACACGTCGTATATATTCGTATATATTCTTCTGGATCTGATACAGCTCCAGATCATTCTAAAGCGACTCAAGAAAGCTTCACTTCCGTCCTGCCAATGGGACTTCTTTAGTATCGATACCTGCTCAAATTTTGACAGCCCTCATTACTGGGCAACGTGGGAGAAGCATCTTGCCAAAGGACACAACAAAACCACAAGCGGGAAATGATCCTACGACCTTCGTGTTGGGGGACCACTGCTCTAACCACTGAACCACTATCCTAAACACAGGAAGGACATGCAAACTCCACAGAGAAATGCTCCAGAAAAGAACGGAAGAAGTAGCTTGGATGAGCTGCGAAACGTCTTCCATAAGGATGCACGATATATCGGCATTCAACATGAAATTTGAACATATCGGTATCGGCCCGATGTGTAAAACTGGGCCGATATTAACGACCGATATTTGTCAGTACTATAAATACCAGATTAAGAGTGACATGGTGTGTCATGTGTTTGTGTTAAAAGATCAATATTTCATAAGATCAATAAGTTAGTTAAAGGGACAGATTTTTACCTGTTAATTACTGAAATTGAAATTCAAAAATACATTGTTTTCCAAGACTTTTCACTTCCATCATGAAATCAAAGTATTCTTTTGGACTTAGATATAGTCACATAAAAGGGGGATCTTCCCCATGCAGAGGCAGCCATTTTGAATACGAGAGCCGCAGAAGGACATTTGGGCTCTGCCTTCGGCAAGGCTCGTGGTTTTGGGTAAACAACACAAGCATGCTGCCAGATCAGATTTGTAATGGATCTAACACGTGTTTTGGACTAAATTGTTTTACTGGATTTTATTCGCTGGATCCTTACGGACAAATTGAGACTAAGTTTATGGTGAAATACAGAGTTTGACCTGTGCAAAGCATTCTAAGGTAAGCTAACCTCGTTTTGTGCTTTTCCGTATAAAAGCCCCATGTGCTCGGGGAGTGATTATTGTGCAGGGAAATGAATTGCATAGTCAAAAAGAGGAGACTGTAAGGTTTCATTTGATGTGTAGAGTGTCATGGTACATGATCGGGAATGTGTGTTTTCATGAGAAAAGAAAGAAAAAAAAAAAAACGGGACCGCGCGGCGCGCGGCTCGTGCGCGCGCCCGGGTGACCCTCAAGGTCTGCCGTAGCTAAAACAGGAAGTGCAATAGCACCATCCACCTATGCGCCATGAATCCTACACACTGGGGCTTTAAAGGTTATAAATGAGTTAATTTCATATTTGTAAATTGTTAAAACAAGTTGAGAGTTAGAAATCTTCACCTTTAAGGATCGTTTTGTTTTGAGTAAAGAGTGAGTGATTCCTGTGTTAAAGTCCGCTCTGTTTTATACGAATTAAGCATGAAGACGACTCATGTTCACGCTGAATACCTCTGCAAACTTTCGCCTTTGTGAGTTTTTTTTTTTTTTTTTTTTTAGTAGGGACAGTGCATATTAATAAGAAGAAGAAGTGACTTTATTGATCTCACACAGGAGAAATTCTTCTCTACATTTGACCCATCCTGTTATCAGGAGCAGTGAGCAGCACATTACTGCACCCGGGGACCATCTCCATGATCTTATTGCTTCGGTTTGGTCAGGACCTCAGCTGGAGGATTTTACCTGGAGCATGTTTTGGGTTGATGGGGGAAACTGGAGTGCCCAGAGGAAACCCACCCAGACACGGGGAGAACATGCAAACTCCACACAGAAAGGCTCGGGCGACCCGGGGATCGAACCCAGACCATGCATGCAAACTTCACACAGAACACACACAGAAAGGCCTGGGCGACCCGGGGATCGAACCCGGAACCTTCTTGCTGTGCAGCATGAGCCACTCAGCCACCGTGCCGCCATGACACCGCATGTGACCACCACACAGGTGACACCACAGCAAAAACAATAAAAACAATGACAGCTGACAATAACGCCAACATTAAAACATTAAAAAATTAAGCATCAAAACATTAAAACATGAAAACACTAAAAGTCGTTAACAAGAGACCTCCATAAAACAAGAAAAGTACGCCTTGTGCACGGAGTTTTTCTTTATTAGTTCGCTGGCTGTCGAGCCTCACATAGTCACGTGTCGTGAGGATGGCACATGGTGATTTATCATCGCTTTGTTTTGTTTTTTTATCTAAACTTTCTCACAGGGGTTTTGTGAATAAAATAAGTTGAGCTTTATGGAGTCAAAACACGTTTTGAAAATAAAAGAAGACATTCAAAAATTAATTTTGCATTTTCAGTCTGTATAAAATGTTAGCTCAGAATAAAAAACAAACAAACAAACAAAAAAACGGTATCGGCCAAAGTTTTCACATCCGTGCATCCCTAGTCCTTCGACCAAATAAACTTTGTCCAGTTGACAAACTGAATTTCTCCTTTTTTGCCATGGATTCTACCTGGACGACTGAGGGACTCTTCACACATCCAGAAAAGGAAAGTACACTTTTACTGCAGTTATGGTGGAAACATGTCGGCTTTGGCCATTTAAATAAAGGCCATTCAACAATACTTGTCCTCGTGCGACTTTTACTTTTTTGGAGTGTTTAGATTTCGTTGTGTGCAAAGTTTTGAGCCTTTTTCCAAGAGCGCCCCCTACCTGTTCTCACTGATTGGAACACCTGCAGCAAACAGCCACAGTTTTGTTTTTCTGTACACTTTTATTGACTTCTGTAAAGAAATTCTTTGACAGTATTTGACTCATCCTTCAGTGTCTGTGTGTTAAACCTGTCAGCGGTTGCCCCAGTGACTCATCTCCAGATCTTGAGCTGGAGGATTTAACCTTTTAACCTCAACAATCATCACTGCGGTTGTATGATTGTGCCTGGTTGTGCTGGCAATCTTCACAGCAAATAAGTTTTATCTGGACCACAAAGCCGTTTTAAATCCTCCCAGTGAATCAGTGCAGTGTTGCCTTCTTGGTCACATGAACATGGAGCATTTTAAAGGGATAGTGCGGTTTTTTTAATGTTAATCTGTATGGGTTTCCTTCTAAAAGTTCCGTGTGTTGACACCGGTTTACCTCTGACAGTCTCAGCTGATCCCGGTTCGGCTCGCTTTCTGTTCACTTGCAAACTTCGGCGTAGACATCTGCTGAAGGTGAACAGGCTGATAGAGTTAACATGGGCGTAGTGATACGAGTGGAGAGAGACAATACGTGAATGCGAAATATGCTGCTGGATGTTTCGTGGACAACTGTTTAGGACGCAAATATATAATCTTTCTAACAAATGTTTTGTTTTGAGAAGAAAAACAAGCTTTATTTCATGTTCCAGGGAAGTTACCGGACCTACTTACGTGGGCTCCAGTAAGCGAGCCGAACCGGGATCAGCTGAGACTGTCAGAGGTAAGCCGGAGTCAACACACGGAACTTTTAGAAGGAAACCCATACAGATTAACATAATAAAAATTAAAAAAACGCACTATCCCTTTAAACAAATCAGACAACTTTAAATCACATTTTCTTCTACAGAGGCACCATAGGTCACATCCTCACCAGCTGCATCACTGTGTGGTATGGCACCTGCACCGTGTCCTGCCGGAAAAAGCTACACCGAGTAGTGAGAGCAGCTGAGAGAATCGTGGGTGTCTCTCTCCCCTCCCTGCAGGACATCTACCGCACCCGCCTCACCCGCAAAGCCCTCTGGGTGATCCCACCCACCCATCCAACTGCCTCTTCAGTCTGCTGCCATCAGGAAGGAGACTGAGGAGTCTCAGGGCCAAGACCAGCAGACTGAAAGACAGCTTCATCCACCAAGCTGTCAGGATGCTCAACTCTCTCCCAATCACACTGCTGCTTAAATGACACTGACACTGCTGCTTAATTGACACATTTGAGCTTTATTCTGCTCCACATTGTGTGTTTTACTTATTTGTATTATACACAAGCCTTTTGTACTTTTGCTACAGGTATATGTGATGTTTTAGTCCTGGTGTTTGTTGTCTTGTTTATCACATGTTTTATGTTCACTGTGGGCCTAGGGGGCGCTGCAATTTCAAATCCTGTGTGGTTTTTGACATACTTCATATGGTTTTTGACAATAAAGATGACTTTGAAATTTGAACTTTATAGGAAAAACTTTTCTCAAATTTGCCATTGAAACTGGATTGGGACTCCTGCTTAACCAGAAATGATACCACGAAAAAAACACTAACGCAGACAGAGAGAACAAGCAAACTTCACACACTCATTCATCTTCATTCATTCAGTCATCTTCTTCCGCTTTTTCCATTTTCTGGGTCGCGGGGGCAGCAGTCCAAGCAGTGTTCTGCTGCCCTGAACATAATGCACCAGCCCCCATAAATCCTCCCGCAGGCGGTGGGTCCACAAGAGGACTTCACACACAATATGATATAGATTGCTGTGCGTGTGTGTGTGTGTTTGTGTGTGTATGTGCGTTACCTGAATGTGTACAGCGTCCCCATGTCCAGCATCGAGAGCAGTTCTGCTTTGGATTTGGGGAAGGACAGTCGGTACCGCAGGGTCTCAAAGGCCGGGACCACCAGGGCTTTTTTACTCTGAGACATGTCCAGCTGCACCACACTGCGCCTGGGACAAAGGGACAAAGACAGGGACATATAAACACACTCTCTCTCTCCCCCCTCCACGAGCCGACTATTTACTGTGTTTGCAACTGAGACACCAGCGAGACATTCTACAGTCTAATAATATTTATATATAATAATGCAGATGTTGTAATCACACAGGCTGTTTATATAAATGGATATAAGTGGCTAATCCGCGAGGTGCCGTGTTCCCAAATAGGAAGTGAGCATGGGTGCACTTCTGGCTCCATTGACTCTGGCTCTAACTGACTTTAGATTGAAAATTTGTCCTCCCTCTCTCTGTAACTGCTGCTGTGAGTCTCGTCATTTTGGCCGTAAAACATTCGTATTAACCCACTCTGCACGATCCTGGAGTTTTTATTTTACCATTTGTGACCGGCCGGAGTTATTCAGATTCTGAAAGTGTAGATTCTAAGCTTTCCAACGATGCCTTACACATGGAAATCTGACAATCTAACCTGAAGTTGTGGGCGTTTGAACGCGGGACATCTGAAAATAACGATCTTGAGAAAAGCTCCTCTAAAGATCCTCTTGTCCAGGACTTCAGAGCTCATTTACACGACATTAAACTAAGCCCTCCCCCATCACTGACATTACTGTGGTGTTTACGTTCAGGAAAGGTCAGAATTAGTGCAGAATTATACTTTGTTAAAATGGAAATGCTTTTATAACAAAAAGTCCATATAATCATTCAATAATTAAGTGAAATTAAGTTAAAACATTAAGTTAAAAATCACCTGTATTGTACTGGTTTACTCCTGGTTTAGTCCTGGTTTAGTCCTGCTTTATTTCTGGTTTAGTCCTGGTTTTAGTCCTGTTTTAATCCTGGTTTGATTCTGCTTTAGTCCTGGTTTAGTCCTGCTTTAGTCCTGCTTTAGTCCTGGTTTTAGTCCTGGTTTAGTCCTGCTTTAGTCCTGCTTTAGTCCTGCTTTAGTCCTGGTTTAGTCCTGGTTTAGTCCTGCTTTAGTCCTGCTTTTAGTCCTGGTTTTAGTCCTGGTTTTAGTCCTGTTTTAATCCTAGTTTAGTCCTGGTTTAGTCCTGCTTTAGTCCTGTTTTAATCCTGGTTTAATCCTGGTTTAGTCCTGGTTTAGTCCTGGTTTAGTCCTGCTTTAGTCCTGGTTTAGTCCTGGTTTAGTCCCAGTTTAGTCCTATTTTAGTCCTGCTTTATTCCTGGTTTAGTCCTGGTTTAGTCCTGGTTTAGTCCTGGTTTAGTCCCGGTTTAGTACTAGGTGTTTAACCGGGTAAAAACTCGATTATCTGCATTTCACTAATCACGAGTTGCGGACTCTTTCTGGGTGCTCAGTCACATTTTGTCCGTAAATTAATACCTATTCCTATTATGAAACTCGGCTCCAAATTCGCCCCTAAAACCGCTAGCCGCGGGAGCTTCATTTGACTGGATCTGAAAGCTGTAGGTATCACACTCATTTAATCCACGTCTTTAAACAGTCTATGGACACTCCTGATTAATACACTCTGTTCTCTTTCACACAGCAGATTTTACTCAAAATAACACCGGATCTGCAAAAAATCTTGATGAGAACATTTCGGCCAAAAACATCTGTGTATCGCAGCTACGAGCAAATTTCCATTATTTTTCGTCTTTAAAGGACGTGTATTCGCCTCGTATAGTCACTGCCTTATTTAAAACGAAATAGTCAAGGAAATTTTTTATGCAGAGTCTGTCCTTGGACGATAGAAGGAGCAAAAACATGTCAGAGCAGATGTGATGGAAAGGACATTTTCTGTTATTTTCAGCTAAGAAAACTCAGCCTCAAGGCCACAGAGAAACTCAACTTATTCTGCTCAGTTATTCACACAAATAACTGTAATATTAATGTTTTAAATGATGTATCATACGTGAGAAACGGAGCTGCACAGGCTTTCAGTGGCATTTCACGGTTAAAGGGATAGTGCGGGTTTTTTATGTGAGTCTGTACGGCGTCCCCTTAAACAGTGTCGTGAGATAAACACTGACTAACGCATGACAGTGTGATCTGGGCCCAGGTCTAAAACTGGACTAACCCGGGTCTAAAGCTGGACTAAACAGGGTCTAAAACTGGACTAAACCGGGTCTAAAGCTGGACTAAACCGGGTCTAAAGCTGGACTAAACAGGGTCTAAAACTGGACTAAACCAGGTCTAAAACTGGACTAAACCGGGTCTAAAGCTGGACTAAGGTCTAAAACTGGACTAAACCGGGTCTAAAACTGGACTAACCTGGGTCTAAAGCTGGACTAAGGTCTAAAACTGGACTAAACCAGGTCTAAAGATGGATTAAAACAGGTCTAAAACTGGACTAAACCGGGTCTAAAACTGGACTAACCTGGGTCTAAAGCTGGACTAAGGTCTAAAAATTGACTAAACCAGGTCTAAAGATGGATTAAAACAGGTCTAAAACTGGACTAAACCGGGTCTAAAACTGGACTAACCTGGGTCTAAAGCTGGACTAAGGTCTAAAACTGGACTAAACAGGGTCTAAAACTGGACTAAGGTCTAAAACTGGACTAAACAGGGTCTAAAACTGGACTAACCCAGGTCTAAAACTGGACTAAACCGGGTCTAAAACTGGACTAAACCGGGTCTAAAACTGGACTAACCCGGGTCTAAAGCTGGATTAAAACAGGTCTTAAACTGGACTAAACCGGGTCTAAAGCTGGACTAAGGTCTAAAACTGGACTAACCCAGGTCTAAAGATGGATTAAAACAGGTCTAAAACTGGACTAAACCGGGTCTAAAACTGGACTAACCTGGGTCTAAAGCTGGACTAAGGTCTAAAACTGGACTAAACAGGGTCTAAAACTGGACTAAGGTCTAAAACTGGACTAAACAGGGTCTAAAAGTCGACTAACCAAGGTCTAAAACTGGACTAAACCGGGTCTAAAACTGGACTAAACCGGGTCTAAAACTGGACTAACCCGGGTCTAAAGCTGGATTAAAACAGGTCTTAAACTGGACTAAACCGGGTCTAAAACTGGACTAACCCAGGTCTAAAACTGGATTAAAACAGGTCTTAAACTGGACTAAACCGGGTCTAAAACTGGACTAAACCGGGTCTAAAACTGGACTAACCCGGGTCTAAAGCTGGATTAAAACAGGTCTTAAACTGGACTAAACCGGGTCTAAAACTGGACTAACCCAGGTCTAAAACTGGATTAAAACAGGTCTTAAACTGGACTAAACCGGGTCTAAAGCTGGACTAAGGTCTAAAACTGGACTAACCCGGGTCTAAAACTGGACTAACCCGGGTCTAAAACTGGACTAACCCGGGTCTAAAACTGGACTAACCCAGGTCTAAAACTGGATTAAAACAGGTCTTAAACTGGACTAAACCGGGTCTAAAGCCGGACTAAGGTCTAAAACTGGACTAACCCAGGTCTAAAGATGGATTAAAACAGGTCTTAAACTGGACTAAACCGGGTCTAAAACTGGACTAAACCAGGTCTAAAACTGGACTAACCCGGGTCTAAAGCCGGACTAAGGTCTAAAACTGGACTACGCCAGATCTAAAACTGGATTAAAACAGGTCTAAACTGGACTAAACCAGGTCTTAGCTAGGTTAGGTCAGAAGAAGTTAAAAGTAAAGGTTCTATATGACACAAAATGGACTCTTGTGAACTTTAAGTCGTGTTAGAATGTTGTTTCCTCCTCAAAAACACACCTGGAGTTGTGTTTTGTTTCATTCACATGTTTGAGTAACTCTTTATTATTCGTCTGTCTCCATCTCCAAAGCTCAAAACGCTCCATGAAGAAAAGGATTCTCTGGACCTTCCACCAGAGAAGTCACACAATGCACCTTCAAATTAAAAACAGTACTTGTGTTGAGCGCAGTTGTACCTGAGATAGTCGTAGAGTCCGTACATGGGCAGGAAGTCGACGTCTGTGAGGAACACGTAGGGGGTGGGGGCGTTGCGGAGGGCCACGTTGCGGAGGAGGTTTACCGGGTAGAACTGGCCCTCGCGGTACACGATGTGATAGCCCACGTTCTTTCGGTTCTTCAGGACCTCGGAGGCCTGGGCGTACCTCAGGAACTGCTGGGCCTCTGCGTCCGACATGTACAGAGCCAAACTGATCGGACCTTCCCAGTGTTTGCAGATGGCCTCCAGCATCTGCAGCCTGGAGCAGAGGAGGAACGGGCTCAGAACACACACTGTATGTAAATGAACAGAGCTAACCCGGAGGTGAGCATGGGCACCAGTGACGTGCCGTCAGGGGAGGTAGGTCAGGCCCATCACAGAGAAAAAAAAAAGTAAAATGAAAAAATGAATGGTTATATTTATCCAATGATGTGTACTATAAAGATATTTTCTATTTATTTCTATTTTCTATGTCACTATTTTAATTATTTTTTTATTCAAAATCGCTAAATTTTCACTTTTATCGTTCAAATCGTGGTCTTCGGCGCGTGGCTCTGCACCAGCCGTTGGTGCCTCACATGGACTGGCTGTGCTGTAGCTCAGCAGTGACAGATTCTGCGCTAAAGCGGCGGTGAAAAGGCGCCGGGTTAAAGCGGCGGTGAAAAGGCGCCGGGTGAGGCTCGTAGTTACCTGGCCTCATGGTAGAGGCAAAATTTAGAGTTAGCAAGTCAAGTTTAGCAATCCGTTCACTTTTTTCTTCTTGTCTGGCCCGACTTTTTAAATGGAGGAAGATTTCATATTAAAGCTGGAGCAGTTTTCTAAACTGGACTTTGGGTCGAAGCAGGAGGTTAGAATTAAAGGAAGACCAATGCCGGAGCTAAAGGGTTTGGGGTAGGGCTAAAGTTAAAGGGTTTGGGTTTAAAGGGTTTGCTCCAGACTACGGGACGAAAGACTCGCTCTTTTCAAACAGTGTGGGAAGAAATCGTCTTTTCTGCTTTTCCTTCTTTTCTCAACCTGCTGTGACGATGTCTGGACTCAGATATTGTGACCTGAAAAATTTGCAAAGAAGCCTCATTAAACATGAGCGCTCCACCGCTCACATTCAGAGCCAGATCACACTAAAAACGTTGCTATTTTAAAGGAATATTAACGTTTTTTACAATCTGAGCCTTATTTCGGTAATAAAACAAGTTGTTTTACTCACCCATAGAACTTTAGTGTCATTTGGAGCAGTTTCGTAGATGTTGTAGTTTAGCGATATCCGTTATCGTGAGTGCTTGGGGCAGGTGATTGCAGTCACCAAATAACACAAACTTTATCACTTTTCAAATTACAGAAGCTCAATGTCTTAGTCTACACTTTAGTTTGAGTCAAAAGTGCCTCTAATCCGAGATTTATCCATAGTTTGGAGTAGATGAGGAGGACAGTGAGTATGAAAGTGGAGTGTGCGTGAGTGTTGGAGGTGGTCGAAGGGGCCGATGGCGCAGATTGGCAGCCTCGCTTCCGTCAGTCTGCCCCAGGGCAGCTGTGGCTACAGAAAGTATCTTACCACCACCAAGTGTGGAGTGAATGAACAATGAACTGTAAAGCGCTTTGGGTGTCATGAAAGGCGCTTTATAAATGCTATGAATTATTATTATTATTATTAATTATCAGTGCACATGTGCTCAGTCACAGCTGATTTGCAGATAAGAAGACGCTAAAAACTTTTCTCTTGCGAGCGACACATAGCAGAAGATTCGGACTTCGAGACTGAAGAGGACTTTGAGTATGATGGCCGTCCCTATCGTTTTGTGCCTGAGTATACAGATGAGGAGACAGAATGGATACAGAAAGAATGAAGCGGAGACAGTTTCAGGAGCAGCAGAGAACAGCCATCGGTTTCACATTACTTCTCAGAATCGTGCGCTGAATCCGCTGGCCTTCTTTCTTTTCCTTTGCTGGTAAAAAATGGTCCTGACTGAAGTGGGTACTGCAAACACGATGGTCCAAACGTCTTACAGCTTTGCCTTTCATGTTTGGGTCCTGAGAGCTGAGAGCGAAATCAGCTGTGACTGAGCACATGTGCACTGTCCTCCTCATCTACTCCAAACTATGGATACATCTCAGATTAGAGGCACTTTTGACTCAAACCAAAGTGCAGACTAAGACATTGAGCTTCTGTAATTTTAAAAGTGATAAAGTTTGTGTTATTTGGTGACTGCAACGTCGTGCCCCAAGAACTCACGTTAACGGATATCACTAAACTACAACATCTACGAAACTGCTCCAAATGACACCAAAGTGCTATGGGTGAGTAAAACAACTTGTTTTATTACTGAAATAAGGTTCAGATTGTAAAAAAACCATTAATATTCCTTTAATTTATGACGCTACTCGGTGCTCTGGAAAATGCACTGAACAATAATAATTAATTTTCAGCTTCACATCAAAAATATTCCGAGCTCCAGTCACTTACAGGAGAGAAACTGGCCCTGGTTTAATATTTGTAAATCTGATCATGACGACGTCAGAGCCTCAGAACCTCACCGCACGTCACTGATGGACACTTCCTGCTCCATCAACTCTGGCTCCAACTGTCCGTCCTCTCTCTGTAACTGCTGCTGTGAGCCTCGTTATTTTAGGTTTAAAATGATCGTATTAACCCACTCTGCATGATCCTGCTGTTTTTATTTTTTTCCTTTTTATTTTCTTGACTCAGTGTAAAACATAATTACAAATAATGATAACTTTTAACTAACAACATTTTCTTTCTCAGTATATTTAACTTATACTATAATTTCTTGATCCCCTTTTTATTCCTTCTTTTTTATGATCATATTCATTTAACACATTTAACTTTACTGGTTTAAACTTCATTATTTAACATTACCATACTATTGTTTTGTTATATTCATTTAGCAGTTATATTTATTAATTTGAATTGCATTATTTTTGATTAAAATTCCTGAACATAATTTTGAGGGGGGATATAGGTAAAAATAAAAATATATAAAATACAATCATAAAGAAAATAATGTGTTTTTATTTTGCTAGCTTGTCTGTAAATAAATTCCTATTCCTCCAAATTCACCCCTATAACTGCTAGCCTCAGTGAGCTTTATCTGACTGGAACTGAACACTTTGGGGGACGTCACACTTTATACAGTCAATATAAACTACATTAAAAAGATTTACCTTATTAAATTCATATTTTTGTTCCTGGTAATTGTCTAATTGTCTTAATTTCAGTCAAACTCTTTATTTACCGTTTTTTATTTCTTTGGTTCTGCCGTGCTGGGCTTGTTTATTCTTTCTATCTCCTCTGGAAAACCCACAAAAACATGTTATGTCCAAACAGCAGCTCAGCCCTTCAGTGTTTTCACCAAACACAGAGTCGTATCTGAGGAGCAGCTGCTCCGGCTCCCAGGGTCAGGACTGAGTCTGGGTCTGGATCAGGACTGGGTCTGAGTCTGGGTCTCGGTCTGGGTCTGAGTCTGAGTCTGAGTCTGGGTCTGGGTCTGAGTCTGGGTCTGGGTCTGAGTCTGGGTCTGGGTCTGAGTCTGGGTCTGGGTCTCGGTCTGGGTCTCGGTCTCGGTCTCGGTCTCGGTCTGGGTCTGGGTCTGGGTCTGGGTCTGAGTCTGGGTTTGAGTCTGGGTCAGGTCTGGGTCAGGGTCTGAGTCTGGATCAGGACTGGGTCTGGGTCTAGGTCTGGGTCTGAATCCGGTCTGAGTCTGAGTCTGAGTCTGGATCAGGACTGGGTCTGGGTCTGAGTCTGGGTCTGGGTCTGGGTTTGAGTCTGGGTCAGGTCTGGGTCTAGGTCTGGGTCTGAATCCGGTCTGAGTCTGGGTCAGGGTCTGAGTCTGGATCAGGACTGGGTCTGGGTCTAGGTCTGGGTCTGAATCCGGTCTGAGTCTGAGTCTGAGTCTGGATCAGGACTGGGTCTGGGTCTAGGTCTGGGTCTGAATCCGGTCTGAGTCTGAGTCTGAGTCTGAGTCTGGATCAGGACTGGGTCTGGGTCTGAGTCTGGGTCTGGGTTTGAGTCTGGGTCAGGTCTGGGTCTAGGTCTGGGTCTGAATCCGGTCTGAGTCTGGGTCAGGGTCTGAGTCTGGATCAGGACTGGGTCTGGGTCTGAATCCGGTCTGAGTCTGAGTCTGAGTCTGTATCAGGACTGGGTCTGGGTCTGAGTCTGGGTCTGGGTCTGGGTTTGAGTCTGGGTCAGGTCTGGGTCTAGGTCTGGGTCTGAATCCGGTCTGAGTCTGGGTCTGAGTCTGAGTCTGGGTCTGAGTCTGGGATTAACTGTTTTTAGGGTTTTTAGGTAGGACATTGCCAAGGAACTACAGCAAATAAGCAAATACATGAGAGAAGGAGAGAGGAGAGAAGGAGAGAGGGAGAAACAGAGGGCAGTTTGGTAAATGATTCCTTCCTGATGTGAAGGATTTTGTTTCCCCTTCCAAAAGACAGTATAATAATGTAGATCTGAATTCCTTAATTGCTATGGTAACGAAACACAAATATTGATATTCCAGTGATTGATACAAACCAGATTTATCCCTGGTTCAGTCCTGGTTCAGAGTCCCGCTTCAGTCCTGGTTCAAATGTGGTTTAGTTCTGGTTTAGTTCTTGTGTTAGTCTTGGTTCAGAGTCCTGGTTCAGTCCTGCTTCAGTCCCGCTTCGGTCCTGGTTCAGAGTCTTGCTTCAGTCTCGGGTTAGCGTCCCACTTCAGTCCTGGTTCAGTTTAGCTTCAGCTCTGGTTCAGAGTTTTGCTTCAGTCCAGGGTTAGCATCCTGGTGCAGTCCTGGTGCAGTCCTGGTTCAGTCCTGGTTCAGTCCTGGTTCAGTCCTGCTTCAGTCCCGCTTCAGTCCTGGTTCAGAGTCTTGCTTCAGTCTCGGGTTAGCGTACCGCTTCAGTCCTGGTTCAGTCCTGGTTCAGTCTCGCTTCAGCTCTGGTTCAGAGTCTTGCTTCAGTCCCGGGTTAGCGTCCTGGTTGAGTCCTGGTTCAGTCCCGCTTCAGTCCTGGTTCAGAGAGTCTTGCTTCAGTCCCGGGTTAGTGTCCTGGTTGAGTCCTGGTTGAGTCCTGCTTCAGTCAAGCTTCAGTCCTAGTTCAGAGTCTTGCTTCAGTCCCGGGTTAGTGTCCTGGTTGAGTCCTGGTTGAGTCCTGCTTCAGTCAAGCTTCAGTCCTAGTTCAGAGTCTTGCTTCAGTCCCGGGTTAGTGTCCTGGTTGAGTCCTGGTTGAGTCCTGCTTCAGTCAAGCTTCAGTCCTAGTTCAGAGTCTTGCTTCAGTCCCGGGTTAGTGTCCTGGTTCAGTCCTGGTTCAGTCCTGCTTCAGTCAAGCTTCAGTCCTAGTTCAGAGTCTTGCTTTAGTCCCGGGTTAGCGTCCTGGTTGAGTCCTGGTTCAGTCCCGCTTCAGTCCTGGTTCAGAGAGTCTTGCTTCAGTCCCGGGTTAGTGTCCTGGTTGAGTCCTGGTTGAGTCCTGCTTCAGTCAAGCTTCAGCTCTGGTTCAGAGTCCTGCTTCAGTCCCGGGTTAGCGTCCTGGTTGAGTCCTGGTTCAGTCCCGCTTCAGTCCTGGTTCAGAGAGTCTTGCTTCAGTCCCGGGTTAGTGTCCTGGTTGAGTCCTGGTTGAGTCCTGCTTCAGTCAAGCTTCAGTCCTAGTTCAGAGTCTTGCTTCAGTCCCGGGTTAGTGTCCTGGTTGAGTCCTGGTTGAGTCCTGCTTCAGCCAAGCTTCAGTCCTAGTTCAGAGTCTTACTTTAGTCCCGGGTTAGCGTCCTGGTTGAGTCCTGGTTGAGTCCTGGTTCAGAGTCTTGCTTCAGTCCCGGGTTAGCATCCTGGTTGAGTCCTGGTTGAGTCCCGCTTCAGTCCTGGTTGAGTCCTGGTTGAGTCCTGCTTCAGTCCTGGTTCAGAGTCTTGCTTTAGTCCCGGGTTAGCGTCCTGGTTGAGTCCTGCTTCAGTCCTGGTCGAGTCCTGCTTCAGTCCCGCTTCAGTACCTGTCCATGGATAGCTGTGCGACCAGCGTGACGTCGCTCCCGTTGTCCGTTGTGGGATACTCGTAGTGCAGGAAGTACAGGTGGACTCTGTGGACCGTGAGCCGCTCTCGTCTGAAATCGTAACACTGGTCGTCTTCATCCAGCTGCTCCAGAGCCGACTGCAACTGAAGAGAAACAAGAACACAACAAAAAAGTAGTAGCAGTAATAGTAGTAGTAGTAGTACTATGAGTAATAACAGCTACTGAAATTGAGCACACAAACAATAACTGGTTTTGTGTCCTTCAGTGTAGGAAGCCTCGTTTCACTTTGGAGCGGTTCGGTACTGTACAAGAAAGTCTCCACTGTCTGAAGTGAAGTGTACTTCCCAGTTTGAGTCTGAAGCGGACCCTGAGGGACGGTCCCCGCGGGGGGCCAGATCGGTACGCCTCCCACATGGCTGTAGCTATAAAAAGGAGCTTCACAGTGCAGTCTCAAAAAATGAAGGACAGAGAACGCAGACTCAGGTGAAAATAAGACGGCAAAAACAATCATTTCACCAACCCCGTGTTTTCAGTGACGGCGCCCAATATTTCGAGCTGACGTGCTTGACAAAACAAAGCTAGAAAACATTAGCGGCGGCTGTTTTCAGTTAATCGATGTACGGCACTTGGCCAAGGTCAAAATTAACATTCATTCTGTGGAACATTCTAAGCAAAACAACTCCACCTTCACGGGGACAATATCAGTGACGTGCAGTCAGGGAAGGTCATCACAGAGAAAAACAATTAAAATAAAAAAATAAATGGTTATATTATCCAATGATTTGTACTATTAAGTTATTTTCTTATTTTTTAAATCTTTTTTTAATTTATATTTTATTGTTTTTTTGAACAAGAATAAAAAATAAAAAAAGTAACAAACAATAACAACAAAACTATATACAGACAGGGAGCAATTCTTAATTATACATACAGTATACCCCTAGTGCAATAACACAGTGCAGTTTGGCCACTTGGCTGTGATATAATTACGCCATTTTATCCATTGATTGAGAAAATTTGCCATTTTATGATTAACATGAGCTGTGAGTTGTTTCATCTTATAAATATCAAACACAATGTCTCTCCACATACTAACTGTCGGGCATTCCGGTTGTAGCCATTTCTTCGTGATGGTCTTTTTACTATAAAGTTATTTTCTATTTAACTTTGCCATTTTAATTCTTTTTTCTTTATTCAAAATGTCTGAATTTTCACTTTTACCGTTCAGATAGTGGTCTTTGGGCGTGTTGGACGGTCGTTGTGGTGTTTGTTTTTAACTCTGACGGTTGTTGTGGTGTTTGTTTTTAACTTTGACGGTTGTTGTGGTGTTTGTTTTTAACTTTGACGGTTGTTGTGGTGTTTGTTTTTAACTCTGACGGTTGTTGTGTTTGTTTTTAACTTTGATGGTTGTTGTGGTGTTTGTTTTTAACTTTGACGGTTGTTGTGGTGTTTGTTTTTAACTTTGACGGTTGTTGTGGTGTTTGTTTTTAACTTTGACGGTTGTTGTGGTGTTTGTTTTTAACTTTGACGGTTGTTGTGGTGTTTGTTTTTAACTTTGACGGTTGTTGTGGTGTTTGTTTTTAGTTTATTGACCTTTATTCAACCAGGAAAATGCCGCTGAGATCAAGAATCTGTTTTTAGAAGAGTCACAGAGGAATTCTACACAGCCACAGGGAGAACACGCAAACTCCACACAGAAAGGCCCCGCACCTCCCCAGAATCAAACCCAAGACCTCCTCGTTGTGAGGCAAGAGCACTAACTGCTCTGCCATTGCACCGTCAGACATTTAAAAAAAAAAAAATAAAATCGATCAATCAAATAGATTTTCCACACCATAAATATTTTGCTGTGATAAAAAAACCTCTTAGATAAATGTAACAGAGTAGCTCATTAGCCCCCGTCTGCTCTCCGACAGTCAGCAGCACCATTAGCACCATTAGCACCATTAGCACCATTAGCACCATTAGCATCAGCGCTAAGTCTGTAAAGAGGCTGTAATTGGTCCTCATCAGGGGCCATCAGACACCTGCCGGGCCCCGCGCCAGCTTCCTGTCACAAGTTTGAGCTACAGGCTGGAACAATTTGGGAAAGGATCTGTAATTGTGATTTTTCTGATGAGCTTACTGATTATATTAGTGATTTATGGTGCAATAAAAGGATTCTGTTCACATTTCAAACACGTCCAGAAGAAATGCCAAATGGAATGAAATATAAACTGAAAAACTAAAACAAGAATCACTGTTCAGAGCTCGTTTGTTCAGATATAAACTACAGGGTTAGCAGTTTTTATGCCAAAAACAACAGATTTTGATGTTTGTAAAGCCATAGTATGCATGGCAGTAGACAGGGGGACAATGGGGTTTGTTGTCCTGGATCCCAAGGTTTTAGGGGCCCAGAATTGGACCCTTCTAGTAATTTATATTACTGGGGGGCCCATGTGAGGCCCCCAAATTTCAGTTGACGGGTCTGACAGTATGAAACGTTTTGCCAAAAAGACTGAAATAAAATGTTTTTCCATTATCAGATGTTTGTTAGTTTATCCATCCATCCATGTTCTTCCTCTTATCCGGGGCCTAAACAGTCTAAACAGGGACTCCCAGACTTCCTTCACCCCAGACACTTCCTCCAGCTCCTCCGGGGGGACCGCAAGGCGTTCCCAGGCCAGCCGGGAGACATAGTCCCTCCAGCGTGTCCTGGTCTTCCCCGGGGCCTCCTCCCGGTGGGACATGCCCGGAACACCTCCCGAGGGAGGCGTCCAGGAGGCGTCCGGAACAGACGCCCGAGCCACCTCAGTAGAGCCACTGCTCCTCCACGTCGAGAGGAGCAGCGGCCGAACTCCTCCCGTGTGATTCAGCTCCTCACCCTATCTCTAAGGGTGCGCCCAGCCACTCTGCAGAGGAAACTCATTTCGGCCACTTGTATCTGCGATCTCGTCCTTTCGGTCATTACCCAGAGCTCATGACCATAGGAGGAACATAGATTGTTTGTTTGTTTTTAGCTGAAATACAGTGTGTGAGTGGACTTGCATCTCCACAAACGTGATTATTAGACTTGCATGTTTCCTTGGAAATTAACCGAATTTGGAGCCGAGTTCCATATTAGGAATTACGACAACCAAAGTATTACGGCAACCAAAGAGCCAATCGGGAGCAAGGTTGTTGAAGGTAACGCCTCTTTCCACCAGCGCTGTTTTAACAGGGAACTTAGCAACACTGTCAACCAAACCTGTTGCTAACGCAAGCGAAAAAAGGGTAAAGTGATTGGTCTGTTATTAATGTTCATATCTTGATTTACGAACAAAATAGTGAAATAAAAACACCAGGATCATGTACAGCAGGTTAATACGAACATTTTAAGACTAAAAAGATGCGATTGACAGCAGCAGTTACACAGAGAGGAGCGACAAATCCTCAGTACAAAGTGAATGAAGTGAGTCGATGGAGCCAGAACACCTTAGCCAAATGTTAGCTATGTCCAGTAATACAGACTATAATCCATCTCCAAGGAGAATGTTCTGAAGTATGGTTTTAACTTCTCTCTTTAAACTGCACTGTGACTGTGCACCTCTTCCTGAGTAATGACGATGGTGTTCAGAAGGATGTTTTTGGTGATTTAATGGAATTTAATGTTCCCAGAAAGTTTGAAGAGTGCTCTGTACTTGCTCTGGCCCAGACTGACTGAGGGAGGGAGAGTAGCCCCCCACCCAAGCTAATTAACGTAAAAAATATAGTTTTTCTACACCAAACAATGATAAAAATATTTAAAAAATACACAAAAAGCCATTTTACAACATGGACGTAGCATAACCAGGAAGAATAATACTTGTATTATTATTGTAATACTTGTTTTATTCTTAGTGGGGGAAATGGCATTTTCGGTGAGGTCACTATGACAACAGACGCCAATGTCCCATGCCTGACGATGCAAAACAAGAAGTGTGAATGACTTAGACTTAGACAGACTTTATTGATCCACAAGGGAAATTATTTGGGTACAGTACCTCAGCAATCAAATAAAATATCTAACAGAGGGGAACAAAAAATAGATGGAATAGCAAAAAAGGAGCAAGAGACCAGAGTCAAATGCGACATAATTATAACAATAAAAAATAATAAGTGTATAAGTACAAAAAAAGTGTATAAGTATAAAATATAAAACGGAACTGAAGAAGCAGCTTGGATGAGCTGCGAAACGTATTTGAACAAATAAACTTTTGTCCAGTTGACAAATTGAAGCATAGCAACAACAGGGTTAGCCAGGTCAGGCCCAGAGGTGTGAAAACACCCATTATGGTCCTGAATGGTTCTGCTAACAAGACCCACACAGAAACTGAAAACAAAGAGGTGTGATAGTTTCATAGTAATTTCACTGTAGTTAGCTCCTCCCTGCAGCTAGTTAAAAGCAGTGTCCATCAGCACTCTAGCCAGAACTGAAGAAGCAGCTTGGATGAGCTGCGAAACGTATTCGACCAAATAAACTTTGGCCAGTTGACAAATTGATTGATTATATTGTATATAATACAAATAAGAAAAACACGCAATTTGTAGTGTAATAAAGCCCAAATGGTGTAATTTAAGCAGCAGTGTCAGTGTCATTTAAGTGTCATTTAAGCAGCAGTGTCAGTGTCATTTAAGTGTAATTTAAGCAGCAGCGTCAGTGTCATTTAAGCAGCAGTGTCAGTATCATTTAAGCAGCGGTGTCATTTAAGCGTCACTTAAGCAGCAGCATCAGTGTCATTTAAGTGTCATTTATGCAGCAGTGTCATTTAAGCAGCAGTGTGATTTAAGTGTCATTTAAACAGCAGTGTCATTTAAGTGCCATTTAAGCAGCAGTGTTAGTGTCATTTAAGCAGCAGTGGCAGTGTCATTTAAGCAGCAGTGCCAGTGTCATTTAAGCAGCAGTGTTAGTGTAATTTAAGGAGCAGCATCGTTTAAGCAGCAGTGTCAGTGTCATTTAAGTGTCATTTAAGCAGCAGTGTCATTTAAGTGTCATTTAAGCAGCAGTGTCATTTAAGCAGCAGTGTCATTTAAGTGTCATTTAAACAGCAGTGTCATTTAAGTGTCATTTAAGCAGCAGTGTCAGTGTCATTTAAGAATACTGCGGTAGTGAACGGACGGTAAATATATCGGAGAACAGAGCGCACAGACGGTGAGCAGAATGAATGAAAGAGGTAAGTGGCTCGTGTTTGTTTGTGCGTTCTTAGGTTAGAGATGATGCTGCGGCTTTGACGGGGCAATTCATCACATGCACCTTTGCAATTTGCTAACTGCGTCCATTCAAACTGAGATTTCAATTCAGTTGTTTTCTATTAAACCTTGCAGCTGTGGTTTGAGCTAAATGTGTATCACATAAATAAACAGTCTAAACTCAGATCTGGAGCTGAGCCCAAACCAACAGGTCGTCCTCCCCCGGGGACAGCGGGGTCATGAGAGGGTCAGGTGGAGCTGGCTCAAAAGCAGCGCATTAATGGCACAAAACGAAGAGGAGCCAAGAACAGCGGACTTAAGAGGAGCGCAAATGAACAAGGACTTTATCAAACCTGAAGTCTTAAAAGCAAAGGCACGAGTTTGGCTCAGAGTCATACGTGAGTGCCTTTCCATAGTCGTGTTTTGGGAGCAGTCGTCAAAGAGTAGCAAACTTCCCTCTCCCCAGATGCTTCAAGGCTATCCTCCAGTGACTTTAAGGACAGTCATGAAATTTAAGCTTCAAATCCTGTCCAAGTTGCCCAGGAAATACTATAAGTCCACAGCCATTAGTATCGATCAGTCAGTAGGCCACAAACACCATTATCTCGTATGAGAGTTACTCAAGGAGCTTTAATAAGAACTGGATAAGACTCTCCCCCCTCCGTCCTGAGGTGAGATCGACTAGTGGCCACTACAGGTACTGCAGCTTCAGCTCAGAAAGAATTATCCCAAAGCACAGTGTATGCTTTGGAAAACAAATGACCCATGTTCAGCTGACAGGGCATCTGCAGCTTTCAATACTCTCAAAAATATGGAAAATCTGATTTTTAGTGCTGTCAGGCGATAAAAAAATTAATCTATTACAGGATTTGTAATTAATTAATCTAATAATCGCATTTTAATACATTTTTAGGTGGTGTATTGTGCTCTCCCACAGTGCAAAAAGGTGTCAAACGTGCTTGAAAAAATATTTACAGTGGTACAGTGAAAAGACTGCAGACTTCCCCTTTAAGTCTTTCACTCGCTCTTTCTCTCCATGCACGTTACCTCCACTGTAACCGAGACAAGACTGAGACCTGCAAAGTGCACCTGTATACCCCCATTCCCCCTCCCACATTACAGAACATTCATTCGAAAGCTCATTTACACCATTCCACTATTAAATGGTGATTATTTCTGGTGCCAAAAGGTGAGCACGTACAGCAACTTTCAGGCAACGTCAATAAATAATATACAAAGCTTCAAATATACAGAGAATACAAATAATTGCCCATGCAAATTACTCATGGCTCACATGACCTCCGGAACCTGGAGGATTTAAGATGGCACCAGATCGCACCACGGGAGGAGGGAGAAGGCGGCAGCGCGCAGGTGAGTAACCTCGTAGCGCGATTTGGATGGGCAAAACTGGCGCTTCTAAGTGTGCAGCCTTAGTCACGGCAGAACACGCTGGAGAGGTTATGGTTTATAAGTTATAAGTTTAGTGTCTGGTTGATAATGAAAAGGGTTCGGCGCGTGGAGCAGCAGATAAGGAAACGGAAGTGCGCGTCTTCACGTGCTCTCCCCGGGGACAACGCTCCGTCACATTTTTATAAATAAACTCGCCGTTCAAAGGCCCCGCACGCCAAATTTAAAATGAGCGCCCATTGAACTGCCGCTCATAATTAATTGCGTTAATTTTTATAACGCGTTAATTTGCGGTGTAATTAATTAGTCTAATTAACACGTTAAACTGACAACCCTACTGATTTTTTTTTATTTTATTTTATTTTTTTAAATAGTGTTTGCACCCAACATTTAAAAGAACACAAAAGTACACACAAATATAAGAAGAAAAAAAAAACAGAACAGTGCAGGAAAGGTCTTAAAGCCCCAGTGTGTAAGATTCGTGGCGCATAGGTGGATGGTGCTATTGCACTTTCTGTTTTAGCTACGGCAGACCTCGAGGGACCCACGCGGTCCCGTTTTTTTTTTTCTTCTTCTTTTCTCATGAAAACACACATTCCCGATCATGTACCATGACACTCTACACATCAAATGAAACCTTACAGTCTCATCTTTTTGACTATGCAATTCATTTCCCTGCACAATAATCAGCCCCCGAGCACATGGGGCTTTTATACGGAAAAGCACAAAACGAGGTTGGCTTACCTTAGAATGCTTTGCACAGGTCAAACTCTGTATTTCACCATAAACTTGCTCTCAATTTGTCCGTAAGGATCCAGCGAATAAAATCCAGTAAAACAATTTAGTCCAAAACACGTGTTAGATCCATTACGACGTCTGATCCGGCAGCATGCTTGTGTTGTTTACCCAAAACCACGAGCCTTGCCGAAGGCGAAGGCGGAGCCCAAATGTCCTTCTGCGGCTCTCGTATTCAAAATGGCTGCCTCTGCATGGGGAAGATCCCCCTTTTATGTGACTATATCTAAGTCCAACAGAATACTTTGATTTCATGATGGAAGTGAAAAGGCTTGGAAAACAATGTATTTTTGAATGGGTATCTTCAATTTCAGTAATTAACAGGTAAAAATCTTACACACTGTCCCTTTAAAACTCAAAAGGCTCATCAGTGTGCCTCCTCTTAAAATAAAAACACACACATGTATCCAGCTCACACACAAACGCACATTCCGACTCACACACTACAATCACATACACTCACACATAAGTACATAAAAGAAACAACTAATAAAAAAATATAACAGCCTCTGTTTACACACAAGGACATAGGTTCTAAGTCAAAGTCAATGTACTGTATTGTCAATTCACTATGTAAAAGACATTACACAGAGGACTGAAACTGCATTTCACCAGACACCAAATGTGCAATTTAAACTAAAAACACACACACACACACACACACACACACACACACACACACACAGCTACACTCATGGACATGAAGTGTACACAGCATCAACACTAAGTAGACATAAGACACAAGCATAGGAAAGGAAAGTTCGAGGTAGCTCTTGTTAGTAGCTGGTGTAGGTGAAAAATGAAATGTGCAATATGCAATATAGTGCAAGAGTGCTGAAAGCGGCATGGACATCAGTGTGTGTAAGATTGTTTCTACATGGGTAAAGGACTGAAGTCTACAAGATATATTTTTTAAACTTGATTTTAAAGTATTTAAACTAAAACATGTTTCAGTAAGATACTCAGATACGGTACTAAAACAAGTATCAAGATATAGATCAGGGGTGCTCAACCTTTTTTTAACAGAATGACCTGTTAGACATGGCAAATATGGGCTTTTGGAGTGAGATTATTATTAAAGTCACATTGGGGTGAAAAAATCGGATTTGGGTCACTTCAGGCTGCAGTGTGAACATAGCCCAAGATATGTGGTCCTAAAACCGATACATATCCGACCTTTTGGCATGCGACTTCAGTCTGAATGGCCAGGTCGCATTCATCCGACCTGGGCGTGTTTCCTCCAGCGAGAGTGGTACAAGTCGGCGCTCACAAATGTACACATGGCGGCACGGTAGCTGAGTGGCTAGCGCTCTTGCTTCACAGCAAGAAGGTTCCGGGTTCGATCCCCGGGTCGCCTGGGCCTTTCTGTGTGGAGTTTGCATGTTCTCCCCGTGTCTGGGTGGGTTTCCTCCAGGCACTCCGGTTTCCCCCCACCAACCCAAAACATGCTCCATAGGTAAAATCCTCCAGCTGAGGTCCTGACCAAACCGAAGCAAGAAGATCATGGAGATGGTCCCTGGGCGCAGTAATGTGCTGCTCACTGCTCCTAATATATATATATATAGGATGGGTTAAAATGCAGAGAAGAATTTCTCCAGTGTGAGATCAATAAAGTTCACTTCTTCTTCTTCAAACGTTCTTCTCGTCATGCGAAAATACTATATGAACTCCGAGTCAGTGAAGCGGCGAAGCACGTAGCAATCCCACCACTCTCAGCACCAACACGTTCATTTCTAAGGACGTTGCTGCCACTGCCCCACAAAACGCCGTGGCCAAAAACCTTGTCCTTCTCCATCTCCTCCTTAAAACAAATAAGCTGTACATGTTTTGGCTCCGGTGCGACAGCAGCTTTAGGCGACTTCCGTAAACATTGAGCACGCTCACTGCGCATGACCTCATCATGTCCTCCCAGGCGCATGTGGGACACTTTTGGGGCATTTAAAGTTCACACTGGAGATCACATACAAGTTGCACTTAATTGGAAATGTGAACGACCTCGCAAAAAAATCGGATTTCACAAAAAAAATCAGAATTGGCCTGCGATCGACTGGTAGACCTCAATCGACTCGTTGGGCACCCCTGATATAGATAATATAGATATAGATAACTAGATAATCATTTTTCACAGGTATCAATACTAAAAATAGCTTTAGAAGGATCTTAAGCTGTATTAGAACAAGTATAAGAACACATAGACTAGTACACGCTCCCTGGACCACTCTGGAACCTACTGGACCACTGAGGAATTACACAGACCACATTCTCCACACTGACCACACTGAAAATCACATTCTAATGTCTAACGAAAGAATGCTTTTTATTCTCTTAGTGGTATCTGTATCGGTATTGAGTATCAGGTCTATTCTTTAGTCTTAAAATCGAGTTTGAAATGTAAAAAAACCTCACCTGTACGCTCTGGGGGCTGCTGGGGCTTGGACATCCAAACAGCTCCCTCCTCAGAAGATTCCCGTCGTACTCCAAGAAGGTCAGGTACAGGTTCCTGAAGAACTCCACGTGTTTGTTCTTTACTCGCAGCTTCTTTGGAGAGTTCCAGTGGATCACCTGAAACAACACAACCAACATAATTTTATTCAACTTAATCCAAAATTCTGTCTTTTTATAGTCACAAACTTTGCTTGTATTTAAAGAGTAAATGCCTAGCACCAATGTACCTGGAGGACGTGGAGGACATTTACGTATTCGGATTTCTGATAGCTGGACATCTGTTGACTGGCCTGGGATTGTCCATGATCTATCGCAAAATTTGCAAACTGGCAGCAAGTAAGGAGTCCCCCAAGCTGTCTGCATTAATCTTGCACCACAGCGGAGCAGTGGAGGATCTCATTAAAGGAGTACATCAGAAAGTGGTACAGGTTGAGGACCATTTAGGAGGGTTCCAGCCGAAGAAAACATCTCAACGTTTGGATACCATCACAAGCACGCTGACAGAACTGTCTAGAAACAACATAGCGCAGTCTGTGCGCCAAGACGATCTGTCGAGGTCTTTAATGAATCTGCAGGGTGACATGAAGATGGGGGTCTGGCAGAACCAGGGTTCCAGCTAAATTGCTTGCTCGCCTGGATCTCTGAAATGTATTTCATTATGCTAAATTACTGTAATTGCCCCTGTAACAATCTGTCTCTTGTGAAACTCTGCCTCCGACGGGTTATCTGTGTTTTGACTTGGCTTCCTTGCATGGACACTCCCAAAGTCACAGATGTGGCTTATCACGGCACTCTACAAAAACATTGGCACACTATCTCGGACACACTGACATGTATTAAGTAAACATGTTGCCCTGTCTATTTTTAGGAATGTCTGCCTCTACTTCAGTTTTCAATCAATTTCACTGATTTCGGATCTGCTCCAAAGGAAAAAACACCGTATGTTACCTGTCCAATTGTTTTTCTGTCATTACATGTTGTCATTGATTGTAATTGCATCTTTTCCACTCTGTATCTCCGAGTCGGCGGTGCGCACATGCACCCCCCCCCCCCATGAACTATGAACTAACATAGGAGATTAGCCTCTATAACTGCTAGCCTCAATTGGCTTCATTTGTCTAGAGCCAAACACTACAGGTGAGGTTAGACAGCATACACAGCAGACCCCAAGGAAATACAGGGACATTTGTGTGTTTATAAAGTACTGTACGCGCTCATATTTCTGTGGGAGTACAGTTCCTCTGAGCCCGGTGGGAGCCTTCCATATTAAATCGTAGAAAGTGTCAAATGAAAAGGCGAGGAGAGTCCAGGTCTCCTCCGTGACTCCTGGACCCAAGCTGCGTTTTTCATCTCTGTCAAAACATTTCCTTTGCTCTGAACACATAATTCTACTGCACTCTCCACGGACCAGGGGAGCAGGGACAGGGCTGTGGAGGAGTAATAGTAGTACAGAAGTTGTACAGTCGTAGTAGTATGAGTAATGCAAGAAGAAAATCGTGGATAAAGTTATGGTTTAGGGTACACTTCATTGTCCTTGAAGGGAAATGGGAAAATTCAGAAGTCATAATCGCTTATTTGTATTATTAGCCTGTTCACTTGTAAGTGAACAGGCTAATAATACAAATAATAATAGGTGTGCAATGAGCAGTGATGGGAATAACGGCGTTAAAATAAATGCCGTTACTAACGGCGTTACTTTTTTCAGTAACGGGTAATCTAACGAGTTACTTTATCTATCGTTATAACGCTGTTACCAGCACCAACACGCCGTTACCGCGCGTTACTGCGCGTTACTGAACCTACTCATTTTGAAACTGGTATCATGTGCGCGACTCGCATAGGCTCAGGGGAATTTTTTCTCCCTTTGGTAAGGGCGGGATAAGTAATGATGATTGGCTAAAGCAGAGTAAGATTTCATGTTGAGCCAACCAGAGACACCCAGTGGGTGGTGGGCGGGTTCTACACACAATCCCAGCACACAGTAGTAGCGCGCACACACAATACACACACCCCGTGTCAGATGGTGAGTCCCGAGTTGAAGACAGAAGTTTAGGCAGTATTTTAACCTCGTCGAGGTAAAAGGTAAAAACCTACATGTTACGTGCACATTGTGTCAAAGACCAAAGACTTTGTCCACATCCAATATAAGCAACTCGAATTTAATGAAGCATCTCTGGACGGCGCACGCTTCTGTTAAACTAGTGGCCACCAGCAGGCACCATGATGATAATCGCATGCTAGGTGCTGTTAACAATGAAGGCCACGGTGACGGAGCCAGACCAGCCAAGCAGCAAAAGCTGTATAATGCACTGTAAAAAAAATCCAAATTATTTGACATTTTTTAACTTAAAAAAAAGTTATTAAAAGTTATTAGTTACTTTCCTAGGTAACTAGTTACTTTTATAGTGTAGTAACTCAGTTACTAACTCAGTTACTTTTTTGGGTTAGTAACTAGTAACTGTAACTAATTACTTTTTCAAAGTAACGTGCGCAACACTGGTCATGAGACGAATCGACAGAAAATAGCACCAAGCGATTATGACTTGTGAATTTTTCGTGGACAACTGTTGTCTGACGCAAATATATCACTTTTTGGACAAATATTGTTTTGAGAAGAAAAACAAGCTTTATTAACTGTCCCCGATAACTTGCCGGAACTACTTTGGTCAGCTCCAGAACCGGGGCAGAACTCGGCTCAGAGGACACTGTTATGCGGTGTTAATTTACAACACTGCTGAAGGGGACACCATACAGATTCACATCAAAAAGGTAGTAGTAGTAGTAGTAGTAGTAGTAGTAGTAGTAGTCGTAGTCGTAGTAGTAGTAGTAGCAGTAGTAGCAGTAGTAGTAGTAGTAGTAGTAGTAGTCGTAGTCGTAGTAGCAGTAGTAGTAGTAGTAGTAGTAGTAGTCGTAGTAGTAGTAGTAGCAGTAGTAGCAGTAGCAGTAGTAGTAGTAGCAGTAGTAGCAGTAGTAGTAGTAGTAGCAGTAGCAGTAGCAGTAGCAGCAGTAGCAGCAGCAGCAGCAGCAGCAGTATTTATTATTAAGCCTTTATTGGTCTCACACACAATGACACACAGTGACACATGGGAGAAATTTGACTTCTGCATTTGACCCATAGCAGCAGTAGTAGTAGCAGTAGTAGTAGCAGTAGCAGTAGTAGTAGTAGTAGCAGTAGTAGTAGTAGTAGTATTACCTTGAGGTCTGACACCTCGGTGTAGCACTGCTCAGACCTGGTGTGGTCGGACAGTTGGACGTTCCAGAAGCAGGGCAGCTGATGCACCAGGACGGGGTTCTGTTTGATGAAGGCGTTAAAGATGTCCTGGACACAACAAAAACACAATGACACTACATACTACAAACACACTACAAACACACTACAAACATACTACAAACATACTTCATACATACACAGAACGCAGTAAAAGTTCAGAGCTGAAAGTTGTCAAAACTATCAAAAATCAGATACTAACCGATAGTAAATCTCTTATTGAAACTAGATCCTCATTTGAGCAAATATCGTAAAAGAATCACTGACAAACATGAACCTTTCCTGAAAGTCTTTAGAATGATCTGGAGCTGGATCAGAACAAGTATAAGAGCACAGAGACTAGTATACACCCATGGACCTGGTTTAGACCTGGTTTAGGCCTGGTTGAGACCTGGTTAAAACCTGGTTAAAACCTTTTTTAGACCTGGTTTAGACCTGGTTGAGACCTGGTTGAGACTTGGTTGGGACCTGGTTGGGACCTGGTTTAGACCTGGTTTAGACCTGATTTATTCCTGGTTTAGACCTGGTTTAGACCTGATTTAGACCTGATTTAGACCTGGTTTAGACCTGGTTTAGACCTGGATTATACCTGGACCACTGAGGGATTACACATGGGAATAGAAAAGAAAGCACTTTGATTTAATGTTGAAAATCACATTCTATTGTCTAACGAAAGTGTTTTTATGAGATCAATAAAGTCTTATCTTATTATTATTTTGTTATAATCAATATTGAGTATCAGGTCTATTCCTTAGTATCGACATCGAGTTTGAAATGTTAGCACTGTGAAAGCACCAACAATGGTTTTGCATATTCAGTGTTTCAGTATTACTTTGCAGACGCTGTACACAGCAGCGGCGGTTGAAATAAGTTTATTTTGCGAAAGTTTAAAGAAGAGCTTCATTTTCCAGTTTGAGGACGCTTGTGTGTTTGCGGTGGCCTCAGATGAAGGGAAGGCCAAAGTTAATCAAATCCTCCATTGTGAGAGAAAATGGGATGGGAGACGGAGACACATGGACGGCGAATATTGAATTAACTGGTCCACTTCACAAACACAGAGTAGAGGCTGAGCGAAGTTACACGAGCGAAGACGAGTTTACTGCAGGGACGCCTTTCAATCAAAGTTTAACCTGCGCCAAACCAGCTGTACCAGAGAACCACACAACACCGGGTCAGCGGGAAAGAGGAGAACAGCGAGATATGGCAAAAAATTATTACTAGTGCTGTCAGGCAATTAAAAAAATTAATCTAATTAATTACAGGATTTGTAATTAATTAATCTAATTAATCACATTTTAATCAAGAGAGAGAGAGTGCAGACTTCCCCTTTCAGCCTTTAAGTCAGGGGTGTCAAACATGCGGCCCGGGGGCCAGATCCGGCCCTCCAAGGCCTTTAATCTGGCCCTCAGCTGATTTTCTATTAAAATATTTTCATTATATTTAAATTTTCTATTAAAATATTGGTAAATTTCTGCGCTTCTTTTCTGGGCAGTTTAGCATAGCAGCGTCTCCAGCGCCTCTGTACGTGGCCCCTCCCACCAGAGCAGCACAAATGAAGACTCGCCTCTTTCCAAACGCTCTTAACTCTTTCACTGCCAGCCTGTTTTCAAAATCTAAGCCTGTAGAGTGCCAGAGATTCAGAGAATTTTCACTGATTTTACAAGACTCACAGAATACTGAGTTCTTTGACTATATAAACATGGCACACATCAAAATAAAGCCTATCTCTCTTCTTTCACCTGGAAAAAAAATTATGTTTCTAACCTTTTCGGTTCTCAAATAACTGATAGTAGAACATAGGGAAGTTTCAGCAAAAACACTGGTTTTTGAGCAAGAAATGGAGAAAACGAGCGTTGAGTTCAGAGAAGGATTTCGAGCAGATCAGTGACTTTGACATCAATATTTATTGATTTAGTGACACCTCAAACATCTAAAATAACAGAGAAAGAGATTTTTGATGACAAAGTACATTTTTTATTTACAAATATAAGAATATAAGGCTCTGTGAATAGTGCCAAGAGATGTTTACAGGATATAATAATATCTTTTCATATAAAATAGAACTTTGTTGAGGCTTTGTCTGAGGCCCAGAGTACAGACCCATAATAAAAACTAATACACACACACACACACACACACACACACACACACACACACATATATATATATGTACATACACACAAGCCCATGCATAAACCTTTACACACACACACAGCTACACACGCACGCGCGCACGCACGCACACGCGCACGCACGCACGCACGCACACACACACACACACACACACACACACACACACAACTTCATTCATTACAATTACCATACAGCACCATTACTGCTCCAAGTCAGTAAACGTCTTCTTTGGAGCTGTCGTAGTTCTGAAGAGACTCCCTGGTCCGTACAGCGCACACAGGACACGCCCCCTCCTCGGGCACAGCAGATCTCTGCTCAGACCTCGCTGCTTGATCCGGCTTGTCTCTGCGATCCTCTGATCCAGGATCCTGGGTCCCAAGAGCGATCTGATCGCTCCATAGGCGCTGATCAACAGTTATCTGCTTTTCCGGGTTCGCTGGCCTCGCCATCTTACACACATCTATACACACACTGCACTCCTCCTTTCTTCCCCGGCTCTGATCGGCAAATAATGATACAAGATCGCCATCTACAGGTTGAGAGATGTGAATTACACCTCAAAAGTTGCTCCAGGCTGTAACCTAGCAACCCCCGCTGAAAAACGTGTTGAACGTCTATAGACGTTCTGGCAATCAACGGTTGGGTTCGCCCGAACGTCTATAGACGTCTCCGGCAGCCAATGAGTTAAAGGACCATCGTTTTGACTGTTGACGTAACACCCTCATCAGCAAAATGTCAAAAATGAGAAAAGTGGACGCCGAGTGCGGGATTTTGCAAGAAAAATTGACAAATTCCTATTTGTTCCCGGAGGTGAATGGGAAACCTGTACGCTCGGTGTGTTTGCAACAAGTGGAGGTGCTCAAGGAAAATAATCTTAAACGCCACTACAAGACACGACATTTCGAACAATACAATAATATGAACGGAGAACTGAGAAGACAGAAGATAAATAAATTATTACTGGGACGGAAGAAACAGCAGTCTGTAATAGATTTGTGTTTCTCTGCACAAATATTTGGACTTATTGCGATTTTTGGGGTATATTACTACTAGTACTGCAATTTCCCCATTGTGGGACAAATAAAGGATTATCTTATCTTATATTTGCTATGAGTTTTCTGATCCGGCCCCTTTGGGATCAAAGTAGGTTGGATATGGCCCCCGGACCAGAATGAGTTTGACACTCCTGGTTTAAGTCTTTCGCTCGCTCTCTTTCTCTCCATGCACGTTACCTCCACTGTAACCAAGACAAGACTGCTGGCAGACCTGCAGAGTGCACCTGTATACCCCCATTCCCCCTCCCATTCATTGGAAAGCTCATTTACGCCATTCCACTATTAAATGGCGAATATTTTTGGTGCCGAAAGGTGAGCACGTACAGTAGCTTTCATGCAACGTCAATAAATAATATAGAAAGCTTCAAATATACAGAGAATACAAATAATTGCCTGTGCAAATTACTCATGGCTCACATGACCCCCAGAACCCGCGAAACTGGAGGATTTAAACTCCCGGTGCGGATGTGTCCGGGTTTGCCAGATCACACAACGGGAGGAGTGAGACGGCAGCAGCTCAAGGGGAAGTGATGAACGATCAATTTTAGCGCGATTTGGATGGGCAAAACTGGCGCTTCTAAGTGTGCACCCTTAGTCGCGGCACAACACAATTTATGGTTGATAATGAAAAGGGTTCGTCGGAGCAGCAGATAAGGAAACGGGCGTGTGCGTCTTTTTTTTTTATCTTTTATTATTAGTTACATGTTTCAAAACCACAATAACATTCGCAAAGCACTCAGAAGACACATTAGGGGATGTGGGCACGGGAACAAACACCACTGGGTGCAAGGGCTAAGGGACTTGAAGGTACCTGGGGGAAATACAAGGGGGGGAGTGAGGAGGTCCAAAGGGATTATCCCAGGTAAAGAAAGGGCGTCTTCACGTGCTCTCCCCGGGGACAACGCTCCGTCACATTTTTATAAATAAACTTGCAGTTCAAAGGCCCCGCACGCCAAATTTAAAATGTGCGCGCATTGAATTGCCACTCATAATTAATTTCATTAATTTTTATAACGCGTTCATTCGCAGTGTAATTAATTAATCTAATTAACGTGTTAAACTGACAGCCCTAATTATTACCTTAGTTTACTTGGTAATAGATCACGTTTTCGATTTTATCAACATCTGCGCAAACTTAGTATTTTTACATTGCTTAGTTGAGGTAACTTAAAGGGTTCTAATGTTACCCTACTGTTCTGACCCCAATGCTGAAAAAACATATGTTCAAACCTACATTTTCGGATCCCGTTTTTGCCATCTGGCATGATAAAGGATTGAAATGTTTTAAAGATTTCTATAAGGATTGTTTTTTTTTTTAACTCATTTACAGACCTGGCATGTGAATACAGCCTCCCACCTTCCCGTCTTTTCAGATACTTTCAGGTGAGGAGTTGTGTGAGATCTTTATTTCTTCACTTTCCACAACTCCCTCCTGAACAAGTTTGGGCTTATTTCAGTTGAATCCCTCGCATAAGTCACTCATTTCAAAAATCTATAGCACTATTCAATCATATGATAACAATCTGACCACTAAAACAAAAGAGGCCTGGGAGCATGAGCTGGGACTAGGTTTTGATGGGCACTGGTGGAATTCTGCATTGCAATCTATTCATAAACGTACTATTTGTGCCTGATTGACTTTGATACAGTTTAGATGTCATTACTCAAAAACAAGACTAGCGCAGATTTTTCCCTCTGTGGTGGACGTTTGTGACAGGTGTGGGGGATCACCTTGTAATCTCGTACATGGTTTTTTTACTGCCCAGCCCTGACGACCTTTTGGCAGGTTTATTTCAATACTCTGTCCAGAGCAGACCCGAGCATTTCAAGGCCCGCGGGCCAAATACGGCCCGTGAGCCAACTCTGACCGGCCCACGAAAGGTTGTTTGGAATTAAGAAAATAAAACCTACTTTCAGAATTGTACATAATGCATTTGTACTGATGATCATCTGTCGGACTTCACATCTCCACCTCAAACATGAACCTGACTTTGATGCACTTGTTAAAGGTCCCATGACATGGTACTTCTTGATGCTTTTATATGGCTCCTTAATGGTTCCCCAATACTGTAAATGAATCCTTCTTCAAAATCAACACTCAGTGCATGAGAAACAGAGATAAGATGAGAAAGAGTCATAAATGTCACTCTGGAACACTCCATTATGGGCGTTGTTGCTTGAATGCAAATGAGGAGGACAGAGATGGCCTATAGTAGAGGGTGGGGGCGTGGCCAAACTCTCCGCTCTCAGCTGTGCCTGTGCGCTCTGACCCACTTCCATGTTTTTGAGCGGAGGGAGAGATGAGAAGCGTTCCATTGAAAAATAAACACATTTCCACAGAAAATAAAATTAAACCACTGCTGTTCAAAGGTCCAGAGGCTCAGATAAAGGACTTCCGAGCCTAGAAACACTCGCAAGTTCCTCCAGGCAAATAAAAAAACGCATTTCGCATTGCCTAGCGCATTCGCAGTCCAAACTCTCTGGGCGTGATTTACAGAGACGCTGAGTACAGACAGACGGGGGTGGAACTGCATTTGCATTTCTTTTTTCGATCTGACGTCAATAAGGTGCCTTGTTCAAAATCGCCCGTTTGAGCTCTGATTTTTTGTAACGCAGAAAAGGATCGCAAATGCTCAGTTTAGACATTTCACAACTTTTAACCATGGGGGGGGGGGGCTAAACAGGGTAGGGGAGCTCACATTAACGTTCAAAAACCTCAGAAAGTGAAAATTTCATGCCATGGGACCTTTAAAGCTCAACAGAGGCGAGATTTCTTTCACTGATCAAGAAAAAAACACTAAACATTCTAACTTTGACTTTTTTCTACACAGTTTGGCAGTGACATATCTTGTATTATATTATTTGTCAAACAAAGACATTGTGGTGTCTTAATACAAAGTTAAGAAAGTTAAACTCAGAAAACATTGTGGGGTTAATGTGACTGAAAAAGAGTAACACATGTTTCATTGTTTTGAATTATTTCACTGAATAAATTCAGTTTGTGTAAAACCTCACTCTCTCATTACTTAATAATAACAGAACTTAGCAGCTTCTGTAAACAATGACATTTACTGATTTCAACGTAGAAATAAAATTAACCAGAGCAGACTTCAAACTTTTGGCCCTCCACAATATTTTCGGCTTCTCATTTAGCCCTTGGGGAAAAATAATTGCCCACCCCTGGTCCAGAGTGTTGTCAAAAACAATGTGTTTTTGTATGTGGCCATCTTTGGTCTCCCAGAAGACTTCCAGTGTTATTCAACTGCTGGGCAGTTGAATAACCCTGGAAATCAACAAATGCCCCATCCAGCACTCAATGGATTAATCAAGTTATGTCCTTTTTGAAAGTAGAGAAAATCAGGTACTCCAAGAAAGGTAAAATAAACACATTTCTTACAATGTGGCATCCATTTATTGACCTTTTTGAATTTTTGAATTTTATTATTATTTTTTCTTATAATTATTATTATTAGTTTTATAATTTTTTTTATCATTATTATGGTTATATATAAGTGTGTGTGTGCGTACGTGTGTGTGTATATATGTTATGTTCTCTTTGCATAAAAATGAAAAAGATGCAAGTACATGTGTGAACGACATGTCTATAACTGTTAACACATGAATAAAAATATATGAAACAGAAAGGGTTCTAATGTTTCCTCATCATAAATTTATTTATGATGTCATGTAGTGATACAGGAAGTGTTCCACTGTGTTTTTAAACTCCGTACACCTTCACTAGAATCGTTTGGATGAGTTCAACACTGGAATTGCAGAGGTAAAACGAGCTGTTAACTTGGAAAAATACCTCTTTGTGACATCACAAAGGGCATCAGAGCATTTTGAGCTTTAGAAATGTAGACAGACTCATAATAAAAGTGTTACTCAAACATGTGTGAACTCCAGGTCTGTTTTTGAGGAGGAAACATTAGAACGTGGCTTTAATTTCACAGTCAATTTCGCGTAATCATCTGCTTCTTCTGAAAACTCACACTTCGTCGCAATTGGTTAAATCGACCCGTCACTCACACGGAGCATTGCTGAGCTGACCAATAGGAGGAGTGGGCGGGAAAAAGTGATCTGATTTGTATCACCATATTGTCCAGTCCTAGTTAAGTGTTAGGTGTTAGGTCTGGTTTAATCTTCATCTGGGCAGAAGCCTCCACACACAGTGATCTAAATGTGACCGACCACAAAACAGGACTCAAGTCATCCTGAGGTCCTTTTGAGTTATTCACAGATTCTGAAAGTGTAGATTGTAAACTTTCCAACGATGCCTTACACATGGAAATCTGAGACATTTGAAGAAGTTGTGGCCATTTGAAAGCAGCACATTGCTTTTTTGCTGAGCGGAGAAAACAGCTCATAAAGTTTCCTCACTTAAGGCGTTCTTGCCTAATTTGCATGACATTACCTGTTTAAGTCCTGGTTTAGTCCTGTTTTAGTCCCGTTTTAGTCCCGTTTTAGTCCTGTTTTAGTCCCGTTTTAGTCCTGTTTTAGTCCTGGTTTAGTCTTGGTTTAGTCCTGTTTTAGTCCTGTTTTAGTCCTGGTTTAGTCCTGGTTTAGTCCTGGTTTTAGCCCTGGTTTAGTCCTGTTTTAGTCCTGTTTAAGTCCTGGTTTAGTCCTGGTTTAACCCTGGTTTTAGTCCTGTTTTAGTCCTGTTTTAGTCCTGTTTAAGTCCTGTTTAAGTCCTGGTTTAACCCTGGTTTTAGTCCTGTTTTAGTCCTGTTTTAGTCCTGTTTTAGTCCTGTTTTAGTCCTGGTTTAGTCCTGGTTTAGTCCTGTTTTATTCCTGTTTTAGGTATGGTATGAACAATCCAGAGAAGCACTGGTAATCCACTCAATGACATCACAACGTGGATGAAGGCTTGGGCTGTGTCCCATTTCTCTGTCTTACCCCTACCCCTTGGTTTTGTGCGTTCATGTGAGGGCAAGTGGTGTCCCGATTCTAATTTTGGGAAAGGGTAATGGGACGCAGCCTTGGTGTCAAACAAAACACAACTGCAGGTATATATATAGCAGGAAAAAAAAGTAAAAACGTGGTTGAACCCAGACATTATAATTTAGGACTTTCACCGTGTCCACCAAATCTGTATAATAAGTATTGTATATTTATCATAAGTTTCTGACCTGATCGGCAAGGGAGGTACTGAGCATGCTCATGAGCTCCCTCTCCGCTGTGAGCCTCCACATCTGCTCCCACCTCATCCTCCTCAGACGCTCCAGGTACAACAGGATCACACCTGCACAGACGGGCACAGGTATAGAGACAGGCCAACACTTGGACAGGTAAAGAGCGTTACATTTCGTCACCTTAGAAAGTTCTACATTTTCTGTCAAAATTGAGTTCTTTACATATTCTCGTTCCTGCACATTTTTATTCTGTTTCATACATGAACAAAAACCCATTCCTAGGTTGCATTGGTCAAACTATAGGCCAGAACGTTAAAGGAATATTCACGTTTTTTACAATCTGAACCTTATTTCTGTAATAAAACAAGTTGTTTTACTCACCCATAGCACTTTGGTGTCATTTGGAGCAGTTTCGTAGATGTTGTAGTTTAGCGATATCCGTTAACGTGAGTGCTTGGGGCAGGTGATTGCAGTCACCAAAATAACACAAACTTGATCACTTTTCAAATTACAGAAGCTCAATGTCTTAGTCTACACTTTAGTTTGAGTCAAAAGTGCCTCTAATCTGAGATTTATCCATAGTTTGGAGTAGATGAGGAGGACAGTGCACATGTGCTCAGTCACAGCTGATTTCGCTCTCAGCTCTCGGGACCCAAACATGAAAGGCAAAGCTGTAAGACGTTTGGACCATCGTGTTTGCAGTACCCACTTCAGTCAGGACCATTTTTTACCAGCAAAGGAAAAGAAAGAAGGCCAGCGGATTCAGCGCACGATTCTGAGAAGTAATGTGAAACCGATGGCTGTTCTCTGCTGCTCCTAAAACTGTCTCCGCTTCATTCTTTCCGTATCCATTCTGTCTCCTCATCCGTATACTCAGGCACAAAACTCACAAGCTCACATGTGCACTGTCCTCCTCATTTACTCGAAACTATGGCTAAATCTCGGATTAGAGGCACTTTTGACTCAAACCAAAGTGTAGACTAAGACATTGAGCTTCTGTAATTTGAAAAGTGCGAAAGTTTGTGTTATTTGGTGACTGCAATCGCCTGCCCCAAACACTCACGTTAACGGATATCACTAAACTACAACATCTACGAAACTGCTCCAAATGACACCAAAGTGCTATGGGTGAGTAAAACAACTTGTTTTATTACAGAAATAAGGTTCAGATTGTAAAAAACATTAATATTCCTTTAAACCTCAGCATCTCATATCTACACCAGAACACAGACAGGGACAGTAGTACATTTGTCAGCGTATGATCAATCAGCAGGAAAGTAAAACGGCCTGTAGGTGCTCACATCGTGTTATTCATAAAGTCTGTACCTGTGTTGAAGCCTCGTCCCAGTGCTGGCCATGGTTTGTGATTCTTCCACAGATTCCCCAAATACCAGTCGCTCTGATTCTCCACCAGACCAATCACCTGTTTATCTGAGCACAGAGAAGGAGACAGGCTAACCACTCTGCCACTCACTGCGTGCACATGGTAAGATCGGATTGGATTTCTCCAAATCCGATCCCGTTACTCGGCGGGTGGTCTTTCCTTAAATCCAAGTGCACATGAAACTCGTGTAATCGGATAATGGTCAGCGACCTGGCCGGCTCCGCTACGCTACGTGGAGGTGTAGTCCAACTACTTCCGGGTGATGGCGACTCAATAAAAACACAACAAACTTTGTGGCGGTATACATATATATTCTTTCTTCGCAGCCATGATTTCGTCTGACTTTTCCGGCAACAATCGCTACTTATGACGGCGTCGGCGCCTCCTGCCACTTCCGGGTGAAATCCCTGGCGAAAATTCCCGCACATGCGCAGTACGCCAATGCGATCTGATATCGTGCACAAGGCGGCACCGAGAGGATTACTATCGGCCTAAGCCAGGGGTTCCAGTTGGATTCGGGAAACCAATCCCTATACGATCCTTAGCCTGTGCACATGAATTCGATACGATCCCAATCCGTCGATGCAGTCGATGTGCACGCAGTCACTGTCACACAGGGAGGACATCACAGACTCGACGGGTATGTTGAGAAACAAATATTTCTCTCCCTCCGTTTTCCAAGATAACATTGTGCACATAGCATCTTTTTCAAAAAAACCTTTTCGTTTACCAACCCGCATAGATACGCCACCAAGCGCCATCATAACTACGCCAAGCCTGTGGGCGGCAGTGTAGGAAGAAGAACGCTCTGCAAGCCAAATAGAATCGCACTTTTGGTGCGTCAGCTGCCTAAAACTCTGTTTATCTCACTTTACACGCAAACATGAAACCGTAGTTTTCCAGAATCTCCACTCAAGCCGGAGTTTGTAGAAAGATTTGTTTTTAGAGGCAAATTCGTCATTTGCATGTAAAAGATGGGTACAAATGACCCTGGACCCTGGTTTAGACCTGGTTTAGACCTGGTTTAGGCCGGGTTTAGACCTGGTTTAGACCTGGTTTAGACCTGGTTTAGACCTGGTTTAGACCTGGTTGAGACCTGGTTGAGACCTGGTTTAGACACAGATTTAAGTCCACACGGAAAGGGAAAACAAAATACTACGATTTATGTTGAAAATCAAATTATCTCGTCTAAATTTTGGCATCGTGACAAGAAAATTACGAGTCTTCCATTTCAGAAAAACGTGGGTGTCATTTCCTCGTTTCGTAAAAACAGGGGCGAAAATAAAGCGTCCGAATTTGCGTGTAAAAGATGGGTACAAACGAAGGGAAATGTCTCAGTTTTTTAAAATACCAGTGTACGTGTAAACAGGGCCTATAAGGAGGTGGACTAAGTAAGTGTGACGTCGCCCACGGCGTTCGGCTCCAGTCAAATGAAGTTCATCGAGACTTAAATTGTAGGAGCAGATTTGGAAGTTCCATATTTGACGGTATATCAGTCAATCAGGACGAGGCTTTTAAAAGTACTGCCACTCCGCAAAACTGTCAATCAAACCTGTTGCTAATGCTAGCGGGCGTGTGTTTTGTCTGTTATTCATGTCCATCTTGATTTAAAATTGCAAAATAAAAACACCAGGATCATGTAGAGTGGGTTAATACGAACATTTTAAGGCCAAAATGACGAGGCTCACAGCTGCAGGTACAAAGAGAGGGGCGACAGTTTCTCAATACAAAGTGAAGTGAAGCCAGAGCCGATGGAGCAGGAAGTGCGCCCATGCTCACTTCCTATTTGCCACACGGCCATGTCCTTTTATATGTACAGTCTGTGGAGGACATGCACACTCTACACAGAGAGATCGAGAGTCTGTCCCACATCCTCCCTGTTACCTGTGAACTTCCTGAAGATGCCCCAGAGTTCGGCGATGTCAGTGGCGAAGGTGATGTCCGTGTCCAGGACGATGACCTGACTCAGGTCTGGGGGCAGGGCCTTGGTGAGGGTCAGCTTCATCAGGCCGTAGATCCCAGAGTAATGTTTGTTTGGAATCCAGGACACCTCAGACTGGAAAACACACAGAGGAGGAGAGGGTTTGAATATTAAAGAAACTCGACATTTTAGCGTTCAAGTGACATCGGAACAGTCACTGCGTGCACATGGCACTCGGCGGGTGGTCTGTCCTTAGATCCCAGTGCACATGAAACTCGTGTAATCGGATAATGGTCAGTGACCTGGTCGGCTCCGCTACGCTATGTGGCGCTGTCGTCCAACTACTTAAATAAAAACACAACAAACTATGTGGCGGTTTACAAAGATGGAGCTCGAGGAGTTTGACGGACTAATATGAGACTAAACCTGGACTAAACCTGGACTGAACCTAGACTGAACCTGGACTAAACCTGGACTAAACCTGGACTAAACCTAGACTGAACCTGGACTTAACCTGGACTAAACCTGGACTAAATCAGGACTAATGTGAGACTAAACCTGCACTAAACCTAGACTGAACCTGGACTCAACCTGGACTAAATCAGGACTAATATGAGACTAAACCACGACTAAACCTGGAATAAACCTGGAATAAACCTGGAATAAATCAGGACTAATATGAGACTAAACCTGGACTAAGCCTAGACTGAACCTGGACTAAACCTGGACTAAGCCTAGACTGAACCTGGACTAAACCTGGACTAAACCTGGACTAAAACTGGACTAAGCCTAGACTAAACCTGGACTCAACCTGGACTTAACCCGGACTTAACCCGGACTAAACCCGGACTAAACCTGGACTGAACCTGGACTGAACCTGGACTAAACCTGGACTAAACCTAGACTAAACCTAGACTAAACCTGGACTAAACCTGGACTAAACCTGGACTAAACCTAGAGTGAACCTGGACTAAACCTGGACTAAACCTGGACTAAACCTGGACTAAACCTTGACTAGTTTGCCGGAGCAGCATTGGTGTACGTGTTGTGCATTCTTTCTTCGCAGCCATGATTTCGTCTGACTTTTCCAGCCACAATCGCTACTTATGACGACATCGGCGCCTCCCGCCACTTCCGGGTGAAATCCCTGGCGAAAATTCCCGCGCATGCGCAGTACGCCAATCCGATCCGATATCGTGCGATATCTGAATGTAAAGTGAGTGAAGAATGAAGTGTAAAGAGCTTTGGGTGTCTTGAAAGGCGTCATATAAATGCAATGATTAATTCATTTGGATAATTTCAGACCTGGAAATGCCAATTGCTACTAAACTAAAGGTAAACAGACCTGTTCACTTGAAAACTACCACTTCATGACATCACAAGGTGGAACAGAGCGTCTAGTATACACCCTGGACCTGGTTTAGACCTGGCTTAGACTTGGTTTAAAACTGGTTTAGACCTGGTTTAGACTTGGTTTAGACTTGGTTTAGACCTGGTTTGGACCTGGTTGAGACCTGGTTTAGACCTGGTTGAGACCTGAGACCTAGTTTAGACCTGGTTTAGACTTGGTTTAAACCTGGTTCAGACCTGGTTTAGACTTGGTTTAGACCTGGTTGAGACCTGGTTTAGACCTGGTTTAGACTTGGTTTAGACTTGGTTTAAACCTGGTTTAGACTTGGTTTAGACCTAAGACCTAGTTTAGACTTGGTTTAGACCTGATTTAGACCTGAGACCTGGTTTAGACCTGGTTTAGACCCGGTTTAGACTTGGTTTAAACCTGGTTTAGACCCGGTTTAGTCCTAGTTTAGTCCTAGTTTAGACCTGGTTTAGACCTGGTTTAGACTTGGTTTAAACCTGGTTTAGACCTGGTTTAGACTTGGTTTAGATCTGGTTTAGACTTGGTTTAAACCTGGTTTAGACCTGGCTTAGACTTGGTTTAGACCTGAGACCTAGTTTAGACTTGGTTTAGACCTGATTTAGACCTGAGACCTGGTTTAAACCTGGTTTAGACCCGGTTTAGACCTGGTTTAGTCCTAGTTTAGATCTGGTTTAGACCTGGTTTAGACCTGGTTTAGACCTGGTTTAGACCCGGTTTAGACCCGGTTTAGACCCGGTTTAGACCTGGTTTAGACCATGTGTAGACCTGGTTTAGACATGGTTTAGACCTGGGTTAGACCTGGTTTAGACCTGGTTTAGATCATGTTTAGACCTGGTTTAGACCTGGTTTAGATCATGG